>ML330699.1:0-37515 GCA_005239505.1 Nicotiana paniculata
TGAAGGAAATTGTAATCTTTAAACATCTTTGGAGCATTGGCTCAAATTGTAAAACGAATAATGTGGAGATATGAGATGATTTCATCCTTGGAGCATTGGCTCAAATTGTGAAACGAATGATGAAGGAATATGAGATAATTACATCCTTTGGAGCATTGGCTCGAGTAATAGAATAAGTTATGGAAATGAAAGTGAAAAAAAGAGAAGAGCTATTGAAATGTACCCTTGCCGGGTCATCGTTGTATAGTTCCCTTGTCGGGATTTAATTGTTTAATTGATGTTCCCTTGCCAGGATTAATTGATGTTCCCTTGCCGGGATTTAATTGTATAATTGATGTTCCCTTGCCGGGATTTAATTATTTAATTGATGTTCCCTTTCCGGGATCTATTTTACTCTGTTTATTTCCTTGCCCTTGTTTGTGATTACTGTTTGGGTGAGGAAGAGTGTTAAAGCACGAAGGGTGATGCCGTGCCATGTTTATATTTATTATGCACGAGGGGACATTCCGTGCCATGTTTATATTTATTATGCANTTTTACTTTAATTATGCACGAGGGGACATTCCGTGCCATGTTTATATTGTTATTATGCACGAGGGGACATTTCGTGCCATGTTTTACATTGATTATGCACGAGGGGACATTCCGTGCCATGTTTATATTGTTATTATGCACGAGGGGACATTTCGTGCCATGTTTTACATTGATTATGCACGAGGGGACATTACATGCCGTGTTTATATTGATTATGCACGAGGGGACATTCTGTGCCGTGTTTATATTGATTATGCACGAGGGGACATTCCGTGCCGTGTTTTACATTGTTATTATGCACAATGGGACATGCCGTGCCGCATCCTTCACTGTTTAATCTGTGTTGTCATTTCCCGTGATTATTTTTAGATATTTCAGACTGTTGTTTTCATTTCTGTCATTTCAGTATTTGCCATCTCTTAACCCCCAACATGTTTTCCCCGTAATTTTATTCTTGTTTAGTTTCTGCTATATTATTGAACTGCACAGGTACACGTTGTTGTCGTGTCTTAGCCTCGTCACTACTTCGCCAAGGTTAGGCTCGTCACTTACTCAGTACATGGGGTCGGTTGTACTGATGCTACACCTGCACTTCTTTATGTTGTGCAGACTACGCAGCCGAACCAGAGAACATCATTAGTGGGAGTGTCTTCCAGCTATCGTAGAGGCTTCAAGGTATACACGCTGGCGTTCGTGGGCCTTGTCGTCTCTTCCATCCCTTTGTCTTCGATTCTGTCTTATTTTTCCTCCAGTTTCAGAGGCAGACATCTATTTCCTTTCAGTTATGTATTTAGCACTCTTATAGGCAGTTCGTGAGTTTGTGACTCCAGGTTTTTGGGAAAATTATGCGTCAATGTATTATGTTGTCCTTATTTAGCTTGAAACCATATTTATTTCCGCTGTTAAATTGCAAGCCGTTTAGTTTATCCTATTAAATTGATGTTAATATGCTAGTTTATTTATTCACGTTGGCTTGTCTAGCAGGCTCAATGTTAGACGCCATCACGGCCCGATGGTGGGATTTCGGGGTTTGACATCCTCGAATGAAACAAGGTTAATCAATATCAGGTACAATATCAAATCTCAAGTTATAAAAACTCATATGTTCTCTGACTCTCTATTGAATATTACGTACGATTCTGCCGAGGCGAATGGCCCAATGCCATAAAAAGAGTGTTATACGATACTATGAAGGTCGTATACCAGATCCATAGATGCATCTCATGACACTGTCAAATAGAACAAATAGAATACCTACGGGGATAATTTCACTTTTACAAAATTAGGCAAGAGACTTATCTTGCTTCCAAATCTAATTATCGGCTCTAACACTTCACTTACACCTCAAATCAATGTTGAGCAGATGAAAACCAGCTTAAGGAACGTGCATACTAATAAAAAATATACTCAAGAACTCATAATTTAGCTATTAGAATCAATTTCCAACCCCAATAGGAAATTTAATAAAAGTCAACCCCGGGTCCACGCACTCATATTCTTGAAAGTTTCAAAGACAAATGTTACCCATAGCATAACGAACTCAAAAATATAAATGATTTTCCAATTTCATGCCCAAATTCGTGGTCAAATCCCTTTTTATACAAATTCTAGGTTTTCCAACCAAAACCCCATAATTCTATTAACTTCTATGTTAAAATCCACGCATAGTCCATGTATTCTGCTCACAATAAGCAGAAATCACTTACCTAGTGATGCTTAACGAAAATGGCTCTTCAAGAAGCCTAAAATTGCCCAAGCCAAGAAAGAATGTTATAAAATGAGCCTAAGCCCCAAAATGAAATCTTATATTTTGTCGAGGCCCTCTTCATTGCGATCGTGGAAGTACCTTCGCGATCATGAAGACCACACTGCCCCTTTCCTAGACCAACAGTAAGGCCCGAACAACTCCCAGATCATCCGAAACTCAATTCGAACATATGCCCAAATCCAAAATCACCATACGAATCTATTGGAACCTTCAAATTCTGATTCTGAGGTGGTTTACTCAAAGCTTTGATTTAAGTAAAACTTGGCCATCTTAGACCACTACTATGGAACTAAGTGTTCCGAATCAAACCTAAACCTTTCCTAAAGCAAACCAATCATTCCTGCAAGTTATAAAATAGAAAAATCATACATGGGAAGTATTAAATAAGGGAACAAGGTTCTAGAAAGCAAAATGACCTGATCGGGTCGTTACACTCTTCTTGAATAGCCATAAGCATATCTATAGTAGGATCCGATCAACTGAGTCTGAAGTAGTATCAACACATGTGGATGTACTTGCACCTGTTTTGAAGAGCCTTCTCCTTTCTCACATTTTTTATCCACTAATCTCTTGCTAGCACTTACTTCATACTAATAAAGGAAGTCTCATCATAACAATTGATAGTCTTCGAAATAAAAGCATGCATATTTACCTCTTTTGTCCATTAAACATTAGTAATAAGCAAACCATATGGCAAACTAGAAGTCCCTTCCTTAGCACCATCAATAATGAAATCAACAATGTAAGATGACCAATTCAGTTAATCCGAAACACCTTGCAATCCAAGAAAAACATACCTCTCTCGGTTAGAGTATTATATGACCCAGATCTTAAAAATAAAATATTTTCAATAATGTGAGAAATAACACAAGACCAAATTGAGATGAACAACACTACAAGTTTTTCACAGTCAACTGAATTTTCAGTTAACTTGGCTCGAGGCTCAGTGTAACCAACATTAAAGAATCCTGGCCAAGTAGCTTTAGCGGGAGTATAAAAACCTTGAGACTTAAAAAGAGAAATTTTTCTCAAGTCTTGGCCCATCCAACACAATCATTTCTTTCAAAACAAGTGTCTCAATGACACCTATTCTTTAACCCTCAAACTCACGTAGAATATTCTAACCAGCTCCTTATACACTTTGTTTCTAGAAAATATAAGGAGGATTTTAACCCCCGAAACTCAAAAAGAGAGTGTACCGTACAAAAGATATTTTCTATGTAAAATCTATGATTCTACCCACATCGATAGAAGTATCCTTGAGAGCATCGCATTTTGACATATTTTCTTTATACCAGAAATTATCTTGATGATATGAAATGAACATAGGTTCCCCGACTTCGACCCTTTTGGTGGGAGTAAAGTGACACTTCATTTGTCTTTTTCCACTCCCTTGTCTACCAGAGGCCCTTCTTCGTCAACAAAGAGTTTTCCAACATTAAAGTCAAAGTCTGATTCACCATTAACTGGTTCTTGAGAGACATGTGTAGAATATTCGTCATTCTTCCCAAGTCTTTGACTATGCCGGGTTGGGGAGAATTTTGGTTGTACAATTGATCAAGGATTTTGTCAATACAAACAAGAAAAAAATTTTCTGAGTTCCAGAAGAGGGACAACAATCTTATCAATATATAACCAAGAATATGAGGGCTTCGAAGAGTTGTGTCTGGTATAGAAATCGATGCAACTCTTAGGATGAATGATTACCTCAACAGACATGACTAATCCAATTAAATTCGGGTGAGAATCGAGAAGTTTATAGAAAATTGATGGGCTATCCATCTTATCAACAATAATGTATTGGGTAAAATTAACAGATTACAGATAGATGCTTTTTGAGTTGACACGTGGCAGTGAAGACAAGTAGGAGATGAGTCAGCAAGTTGATGACATCGGGTACAAATATGTGAACGGTATTGCATAAGTTCCGAATGCATCTAGGCCGGGGAAGAGAATTCGAAAGTAAGATACCGATTGAAGAATGCAACATTAAAGGAGCAACCATTATAAAAAATTATAGCATTTATTCTCAATGATTATGCAACTATCAAGAGGGGTCTTTATTCATCTTAAAGAGGAGCATGATTTGGGGATCTTGTTTCCCCTAATTTAGCCATAAATAGAGAAGCTTGTACTCATTGAAGGACATAAAATACTTGTATGAAAAAGGATAACACACTCTCTTATTCTGCAACAGTCTGTTCTACTAATATTAAGTTTTTGGCATGGTTGTTATTTCTGGAGAAGACCAATTCAAAGCTCATACTTGTATTTCCTTCAATTATTCTTATTTTACTCACTTTTTCTCTTCATTATTTTATTTTCTCAAATCAATCCACATGTCTATAAACCACATTAAAAATTTAACTGTACTATTTTACGGGTCAATAGTTTGGCGTACACCGTGAGGCATAGACAATTGTGGTATTACTTTGATCTATTCGTCTTTTACTAACGTACTTTAAATTTTTTTTGTAGTAAACAAAAATATATATGGCACCTAATGATGTTAACAACTCACTCAATATTGGAACAAACAACGTCAACGAGCAAGGGGATAATTTTGTGGTGGAGATCAGTAGAATGATTCTACCAATGAAACCCGCAACGATAGGAATTGAGCATCTTCGATCCGGAAGAAAAAAAATACTCAACGTGCAAGGAGTACTACCCTTGATGATATGGATGATGAACACGTCGCCGATACGATAAAAGTTTTGAGAGAACAACAAAGGGAATTCATGAACCATCTCTCAAGACAGGACCGAATAATGATTGAGCTTTAGCAAGCGCTATCGATTGTTTCAAATAATTACAATAGTGGAGTTCGAGCCCCTCCTAGCGTGCATGCAAATCAGACAATGCCAAGAACCAGTAACATCGCTTCAAGGGGGGATTTTTTATCTAATGATAGTCAAGCAAGCAGTGCAGACAAAAGATGCTGGAAGGAAAACAACACAAATGATTCTTTTAAAATCGAGCTCATGAGGTTTATGAGAGAAATGAATGCTCGGATGGATCAAAATGCTAAAGAATTTCATACTCGGATGGATCAGATCCTAGGTTCACCTTTGGTTCTGAAAGGACCGGATTCAAAAAAGTATATTCAGTTGCCGTTCAAACCAAGTGCAACCCCAAAGTTGATTCCAAAGAGATTCAAGTTGCCGGATATTCCAAAATACGATGGAACACCGAATCCACATGAGAATATCACAACCCATCCCACATTTGTGAAGGGAAGTGATTGGGCTCTGCATAAGATCGAATCTATTTTGCTAAAGAAATTTGGCGAAACCCTAACAAAGGGAGCTTTAACTTGGTAGTCATTTTTACCTGAACATTCAATTGATTCTTTTGAAATGCTTGCAGATTCTTTCATCAGAGCCCATGCTAGGGAAAATAAAGTCCAAGCAGGAAGACAAATATATTTGGAATCGCTCAAGGAGATTCTGAGTTGCTGCGAGAGTTTGTGATCTGGTTCCAAAAGGAGAGAATACTGTTGCTGGCAGTATCAGATGAATGGGCAACAAAAGCATTCACCAAAGGTCTCAATCCCTTAAGTTTCGAAGCCTAGAGGATGTTGAAGGAAAGTCTATTGCAATTTAAACAAACTACATGGGTTGATGTCCATAATCGCAATCATTCAAAGGTTAGGATTGAAAATGATCAGGTTGGTTCTTTAGTGTCTTTCAAGGGTCGAAACCATGATCGATTTCTTGAAAAATTCAAGAGTGTTCTTGATACGGACCGGAGATCATCTAAGAGTTGTTTTCAACCTTATGTGTCAAACAACAGGTCAGATGATCGATCAAGTCAAGGGCATGGAGTTAGAGGTTTTTAGTCGTCAAAAAGACTTGGACTAGACAGAAGGATGAAGTAACAGATTCTTGCAAGATAAAGAATCATAGGGGTCCCCGAAATCAGGATATCCTCGGTTATCAGATTATAATTTTTATATCAGTTTGGTGGAGTTGGTTTCATCTATGAGAAATTTTAAGGAAGCGAGGTTTCAAAAACCAATTCGATCAGACCCCAGTAAAAAAGATCCTAATTTCTAGTTTGAGTTCCATGTTACTCATGGGCATAAAACTGGGGATTGCCGGTACCTTCGTGAAGAGATAGTGATGCTGTCGAAAAATGGTCATCTTAAAGAATTCTTAAGTGACCAGGCTTAGAGCAACAATGGTAGGAGTCAGGATGCAAAGAACCAGAAAAACCAACCACAAAGTCTCCCTACCTAAATATAAACATGATTATTGGTGGGATTAAAGTAAATGGGGCGACGTTTTCGGCAGTAAAAAAGACAAAGATATAAGTAATTCATGGCAAGAGAATCTGGAAGTGTCAGAGATGACGAAATCACCTTCGCAGAGGAAGATGTGGATGACCTTATTTTACCGCACAATGATACTCTTGTAATATTTTTAAATGTTTTAGATTTTAAAATTAAGAATCTTTTTTTAATCCAAGTGCTTTAGTTAATATTATCCAATAGAGGGTCTTGCAACAATAAAAGCTTACCCAAATACATAATTACGCTGACAAAGAATTTGCTGGGTTTGACCTAACAAGCATAATGACTCAAGGAGAGATCGTGTTGAATACCTATGCTGAAAGGGTGACAGAATCCACTTTGTTTGAAGTTGTGGATGGCGATATAGGTTAAAATGTGATTCTTGGTAGACCATGGATCCACAAATGAAGGTTGTTCCATCGACTTATCATCAATTGTTAAAATTCCCGACACCAGATATAATTAAGCATATTAGAGGTGATCAACCTGCTACAAGGGAAATGAATGATGTCACTTTGTCCAGTAGTAAGGCGGAAGGAATCAGTAAATAGAAATTACAGGAACTGGTGACAACTTCTGTTTCAGTCCCAACTGAAGATGATAATGAGGAGGAGACATCATATATTTACCAGGTGCCCAGATCATTCCAGGTACCGGAAGAAACGAATGCAACAAAGTCAACTATAGAAGATTTTGAACAAATTTCTTTGTTCACGGAATTCTCAGAAAGAAAGGTTTACTTGGGAATGTGGTTGAGCCCTAAACTCAGGTTTAAATTTTTGAATTTCTTAAAACTAATATTTCTACAAGAAGTGGCTGTCCACAAGCTATGTTTGGACCTTAATTTCCCTCTGATACAGCAAAAGAAGTGGCTGATAGTCGAGTCAGAAATAAGATTGTGAAAAAGGAGGTAACCAGGTTGCTAAATATATGTTCAATACATGAAGTAGGTTATCCTGATTTGTTAGATGACTTGGTTTTCATACCCAAAAAGAATATTAAATTTAGATTGTGTATAGATTATAAGGATTTGAATAAGGTTTTCCTTAACGATTCTTTCTCTTTGCCGTACATCGATCAAATGATCTATTCCACGACTGGGCATGAGTTGATGAGTTTCCTTGATGTATACTCCGGGTATAATAAAAGTAGGATCCACCCAGATGATCAAGAAAAAACTTCATTTATTACAAATTCTGGTACATATTGTTATGATGTGATGCCTTTTGGGCTTAATAATGCCTTAACTTATCAGAGGCTCGTTAATAAGATGTTTGAAATTGATGACATGTTGGTTAAGTCTCTTAGTGCATGGGATCATTTGACTCATATTCAAGAAACATTTGATATCTTAAGGTAGTACAACATGAAGCTTAACTAGGAGAAATAAGCCTTTAGAGTTGGCTCCGAGAAATTTTTTGGCTTCTTCGTTTCACGGAGAGGAACTGAAGTAAATCTTGACAAGATTAAAGCTATAGAAGATATTCCTGACCAACTGAAAAGTGTAAATAGGTGCAAAGGTTGACCGGCAGGTTAGGGACCCTTAGCAGATTCATATCAAGGTCATCAGAGAAATGTCACTGGTTCTTTTTACTATTAAAGAATAAGAATGATTTCTTGTAGACACCAGAGTGTCAACAATCATTAAAAGACTTGAGGAGGTATTTGTCTAGTCCTCCTTTAATGTCTAAACCAAAGGATGGAGAGAAATTGTTAATCTATCTACAATATTGAAAGTTGCGGTGAGTGCTGCTCTAGTTCGGTAACAAAAAGGTACACAATTCCCTATATATTATGTTAGTAAAATTCTGTCAGTTGGGGAAACACGATACTCGCACCTGAAAAAGTTATCTCTAGCTCTTGTAGTCACGTCTTGAAATCTTAGACCATACTTTCAATGTAATCCAATAGACGTTGTGATAACTTTTCCCTTGAGGAATATTCTTCATAAACCTGAATCATCCGATCGATTGGCTAAATGGGAAGTTGAAATTAGGGAATTTGATATTGTGTATAAACCACAGAATGCGATTAAGTGACAAGTTTTGGCCAATTTTGTGGCTGATTTTAGTCCGGGGATGTTGCCTTTAGCTGCAAAAGAAGCAGTTCTGATATTGGGGACTGTTTTCGGTGTGTGTCCTTATTTAAGGATGGCTCATCTAATGTAAAAGGTTCTGGTATTGGAATAGTATTAATCACACATTCGGGGGAAATTCTGAGATTAGCCATTCAAACTATTCCATTGACTAACAATGAAACCGAGTATGAGGCTATGATTGCAGGACTTCAATTAGCCCGGGAAATTGGCTCTGAGGTGATTGAAGTAAAGTGCAATTCTCAACTGGTGGTAAATTGGATATATGGGATCTTTGATGCTAAAGAAGAGCATGCAGAAGTACTTGAATAAAGTTCAAATTGTGCTTTGTCGGTTCAGGGAGTGATCAGTGATCCATATTCCAAGAGAGTAGAACGTGGAAGTAGATGCGTTGGCTAATTTAGGTTTGTTTATAGTGATGAAAGGTGCAGATTCCGGTGTAATTTTTCTAATGTTGCATTCGGTCCTAGACGTGGATAGATATTGCAAAGTTTACTTAACAAACCTAGTCTAGGATTGGAGAAATGATTTTATAGAGTATTTACGGCATGCTAAACTTCCTGATGACTCTAAAGCCTCTCGGGCATTACAAACAAAATGCTTGGCATTGTCTTGTTGATGGACAATTATACTGGAGGTATTTTAAGGGTCCTTTGGCTCGATGCTTAGGACCAATAGAAGCTAATTATGCGATGGAAGTTCATAAAGGAGTTTGTAGAAATCACTCTGGTGCAGACTCATTGGTGCTCAAATTAATAAGAGTCAGTCATTATTGGCCGCGGATGGAGCAAGATGCAAAGGCGTTTATGCAAGAATGTGATAAATGCTAACGTTATGATCAACTGGTACATCGACCGACAGAACTATTGCATTCAGTGGTGTCACCATGGTCGTTCAAGAAATAGGAGATGGATATAGTTGGTCCTTTGAAATAAATACCAGGACATGTAAAATTTCTTTTAGTTTTGAGTGATTATTTTACTAAATGGGTTGAATTAGGTGCTTTCAAGAAGGTTGGAGAACGAGAAGTGATTGATTTCATCTGATATCATATTATTTGTTGGTTTGGAGTGCCAAAAGAAATTGCTTGTGACAATGTGTCACAATTTTTAGGTTCCAAGATTATAAAATTCTTAGAGGAATTGAAGATTAGAAGGATCACGCCCTCCCCATATCACCCAACTGCTAACAATTAAGCAGAGTCGACTAACAAGGTAATAATTCAAAACCTTAAAAAGAAATTAGAGGATGCAAAAGACAGGTGGCCTGAAGAGTTTCTTGGAGTATTGTAGGCGTATCGAACAAAGGTAAATTTGAGCACAAGAGAAATGCATTTTCCCCTTGTGTACGGTGTGGAAACTTTGATTTCGATGGAGATAGGTGAACCGACCATGAGGTATTCCTGGGTAAACAAACGCGAGAATGATGAAGCAATGATGATTAAGTTGGATTTTTTTGAGGAACATCAAAACTTGGGTTGTGTAAGAATGGTGGCACAAAAGAAAAGGATGGAAAGATAATACAATCGTAGAGAAAATTTCTGTTATTTTAAAGTCGAAGACTTAATCTTATGGAAGTAACTTATAATATGTCACGACCCAAAATCCCTAAGGCCGTGATGGCGCCGGACATCCATGTCAGGAAAGCCAACTCATTAATTAATTGAAACAACTTTCTGGTTCTTAAAACATTTATGAAAACATTTCCTTTCACTTAATTTCATATTAACCAAATAAAAGTCTGTTAATAGAAAAAATAGTGGTTTAAAGATTACAGTTTAGCAATTATATCCCGATACATATTCCAGAACCCGGTGTCACCAGTACATAAGAAATTTCTATGAATTTATACAGTCATTACAAGGCCTGTCCGAAATACAACTGGACAAGGAAATTTAAAATGAAATAGATACAGCATGAAGGAGACTCTATCAACTGCGGATCGCCTCCGGATGATGCAGCTCTCCAAAGTCTCTGGATCTTCCACATTTGCTATGAAAGTAAATGTGCAATAAAATGCACAGCAAGCGTAGCATGAGTACAAAAATAACGCGTACTCAGTAAGTCACCCGCCTAACCTCAGAGAGGTAGTGACGAGAGGTCAAATTAGACACTTACTAAAGGTCAATTGAAAATATTTAGGTATGACACTAAGAATGATTTATCATCGGCAATTTATAAAACAGGATTTAAATATCTTTCAACTCCGTCCACATTTAACACTTTATATCTTCGTCATATTAACACTTAATCAGCATGGTGATTTAATCAAATAATAATGAATCGACGGGAAGGAAAAAATTCTTCCAAAATCTTTTTAATAACTTTAAATCTCTGTCATTTCACTTGATATTTAGTATTTCAGGCCAGTAATCAGGCAAAATCATAGCAACTACGCATCAATATCATGCGCAAACAATGCTGAGGGTCGTACGACACGGACAGCCAATAATAAACTGTGCACTGCCGAAGGGTCGAACGACTCGAACCATAGATGCATCTATTTTCCCTGCTCGCGAATTGATCATGCGACGCGGTCAACATAAAAATGATAAGGCTAGCCTGCTCGCGAATCATACCTGCGACTCAGGTGCTCATATGTACACATATTCACATAATACATCCTTATTTTTATCAAGAAGAAGGTTTTCTCATGAAAGTGGTAAAAATCCTTTTTAAAAGAAAATGAAATATAGTTTTTAAATCTCTGTTTTGAAACTCATTTTTCAGGTTTAATGATATTCCATATACAACCCTACCGGGTACACAATTATCCACTGAGGAACCAATTCTCTTTCTAGAAGATTAGCAAAATGAACTCTAGTTTTCTTTTAGATATTAAATTACGTTTTCGATTATATTAGCAGTTTAAGATTAGAGGCAGGATTACAGGTGCAACACGTAAGGCATGCTAGTGGGTTCTAGACTACCCGAACATGGCATAATAGTAGCTGTGCACGGACTCCCGTCACCTCGTGTGTATGTAGCCCTCGAAGATAATAACATGTACTGAATTAATTCACCTAGGGGGACGATTCCTCCTCACAAAGTTAGAAAGGAGACTTACCTCGCTCCGAAATTCCAATACCGGCTTCCAAGCCCCTCTGATGACTCCAACAGACGCCCAACGCTCCGAAACTACCACATAACTGCAAAGCAATGAAAATTCATCCTAATACTCACAACAAATTCAGATATATACTTTCCCAACCCCATTCGGAGAAATGACCAAAATGTCCTCGGGTCCACGTGCCCGGAAATCCAAAATTCTTGAAGATACATGCTACCCTTAGCTCTACTAGTTCAATCATGCAATTTACTCTACATTCCATACTCAAATTCGTGGCTAAATTCCAAATTTACATTTTCTAGGTTTCTTCAAATATTTCCCAAATTCCTAACAATTTCCATGCCTAATCCATGCATATAATATTTTATTCATCTAACAAACGGAAGGAGTTTACTTACCTTGATACCTGACGAAAATCCCCCTTGAAAATTATCTCCAAGATCTCCCAAGACAAATGAAAAATGGGTGAGAAATGAAAAAAACCCGTCTTTAAAACATTCTGCTCAGGCCTCCTTTCGCACCTGCAGACCAATAGCCGCACCTGCGGAAATTCCATCGCAGGTGCGGCTCTGACTCAACCCAGCATCTCTCGCTTCTGCAGCTCTTCTTCATACCTACACTTCCGCAGGTGCGACCCATCTTCCGCACCTACAGCCTCCTTAGGTTCAACCCCAAAACTCGCACCTGCGACACCCTTAGCCGTACCTGCAGTCAAAGCCTCGCAGGTTCGGTTACACCAGATGACAGCAGCCTTCAGCCTTCTTCAACTTCAAACATTGATCCGTTAACCACCCGGAATCCGCCAGAGGCCCTCGGGACCCCGTCCAATTATACCAACCTATTCCAAAACATAATGCGGACTTGCTCGAGACCTCAAATCACATCAAACAACATCGAAACCATGAATCACACCCAAATCCTAACTTTATAAACTTAGAAATTTCCAACTTCTACATCCGATGCCGAAACCTATCAAATCACGTCCGATTGGCCTCAAATTTTGCACACAAGTCATATTCAACATTATGGACCTGCTCCAACTTTCGGAATCGAATTCTGACCTCGATATCAAAACTTCCGCTTTCGGTCAGATTTCACAAAAACCTTCAAATTCCTAACTTTAGCCAAATGACCTACGGACATCCAAATTCACTTTCGATCGCGATCCCAATTCCAGAATCACCATACGGAGCTATTCTCAGACTCGGAATCCCAAATGAACGTCAACCTCACTGAAATGCACTTCAAGCCCAAATTCATGAAATCCTTCTAAAATGCTAATTTCCACAATATACGCTGAAACGCTTTGGGGTTATCCAAACCCCGAGCAGGACATGCACCCACATCCGAAATCATCATACAAATCTTCTAGAATCTTCAAATCCTGATTCGGAGGTCATTTACTCAAAATTCCAATCTTAGTTGATTTCTCCAACTTAAGGCTTCTGAAATGATAATTTTCTTTCCAAACCAACTCTAAACTTCCCGAAATTCAATTCCAACCACACCTGCAAGTCATAACATCTGAAACGAAGCTGCTCACGACTTCAAACCACTGAATGACGCACTAGAGCTCAAAATGACCGGTCGGGTCATTACATAATATCTTGGAAGTCAATGCCGGGAATTTGGGACCGACCTTACTGAATTTCAGCAAAAATCAATGAAGATTCATATCAACTGAAAAATCAAGATGGAGTAAAATTACTAATCAATTGAAATGTGAATCACCTCAAAGGGTACTACTGTTGAAGATCCTTGATTATATTGAAAGTATGCGCTGCACTCTTTTTTTCTTCATCCAGTTTTTGTCCCTAATGGGTTTTTCCGGCTAGGTATTTAATGAGGCAACAACATAAAGCGTATTCTGAAGAAGGATTGTCGATAGCAACAAGTGTTCAAATTCTCATACTTTGCATCTGAACATTGAGGGGGAGAGAACTATGAACCACTGTATATCAGAGCACTTAAAGTGTCAATGCTAGGCTCAAAAGGAAAATGGAAAAATGATACAGGGGACTGCTAGAACCGGGAGCTATTTATTGAACTTAAAAGTTTAGTTGTTATGAAATACCTCGAATCAGGACCATGGACTGTATGTCTAATCCCGTAGAAACAAGAAGTACAAATTATCAGCTACATGTATTGCAGTTTTATTTACTTAAGTGAATGTACAATTTTTTTGGCTTATGTAAATGTACTTTTGGAAATAGAAGGATAAGTAAAAGTCCTTTTATTTTTATATCTTATTTCTTGTCCAAATGACATGGATTTTCTATCATTTGAATGTTACTTAAACTTCAAATTCAAGTGATAGAATGAACGACATCCTCTTTAAGAGCATCGTAAATATAAGGTCTTTCTCTCATGAAACCTTCATAAATAAAGGTTAAAAATCGGAATATGAATGCCTGGTATTAAAGTTAACTGGATGTGAAAATTTTCGGAATTTATCAATAGAAAGATAAGAGTTCAAAAAAGATATGTTTGATTTAAAAAACCCCAACCCAATAGAGGTCCCCATATAATTACAAAGGATAAAAAAAATAAAGGGAAAAAAATACATTACTCTTCTTTGTCAGCAAAAGTTGAAGGATTAGAAGTCTTCACTGCATTTTTTGAAGATGAAGGTTGCTTAGCATCAGGATAAACTTCTTTGCCCTTATCTTCATAATCTTCAACTTCTTCCTTAGTTTCAGAGGACTCAGAGCAAGTGCTTGAAGTAGTGGTCCGAACAAGAATATTTTCGAAGGCAGTTGTCTCCAAGGCAAGAGCTTCAGCAATGCAGTCGTCTATAAATGTCACTTGTTGGCATCCTACAAGGTCTTCCTCCTCATATGTGATAAATGACATGGGTTTTTTCAAGCAAGAAGATGTCTTCTTGGTAATGGAGTCTGGCCTGGAGTCTTTGGATTTTCGACTGCAACTGCTCTTTATCAACCTTCAAGATGTCATAAGCCCCGAAAGGTCAGTACTAGTCTTAGCATGTTCACAGTTTTGCTCCATGATCTTTTTGAGTCTCTCTTCCATAATGTCCCTGTTCTTTTTAGCCGCAGAATCTTCCTAGGTTTTGGAGTGTAAGTGCACTTCTAGGTTGTTAATTCCTCCTATGGAAGTAGACCCGTATTTGGACACCAAGTTTACGGCATCCTACAGCTCTGCCCACTTGATCTTTAATTCTGCAAGGTCATTATGAAACTGAGTGCCTCTTGGCTATGGGACATCTTTTATTGATAAGTTTGCTTCAAGCGGGCTACGAGTTTGCCCATATGAGCAATCCTTGCCTCTAGAGCCGGGAGGCGCTCAAGAAGTTGATCCTGCTAAATCTTAAGTGCCTCTTTATCCAGGATCATCTTCTGTAAGACCTTAGAGGCAAGGATATTAGCATGTAAAGTCAATGGTTAAAGTTATCAAAGATGGTGGTTAAAAAATATAAAGGGAGGAGAGAAGGATGAAAAAATACCTGAGCATACAAATGCATGTTGTTGTTGATAAGACATTTAGCAGAGAGAGCATCCCTTTTTCTCCAATCCTTATCCGAAGCCAGAGGCTTCAAGTAGTTGGATACCCCACCAGCTTGGAAAGCAAGTGGAATTTATCCGAAACCGAAAAGGTAACACTGCATTTACCGTTAGGGTTCGAGATGGATTCCGGGAAGGCATTATTTATGTTCCCTTAATTGCTGGGAGCGCACATCTTCATCTTATGTTCCCTTAATCAACAATTTACCACCATTGCAGTTGATAATATTTACATTCAGATAAATCATAGTAGAAATACATTCACATTCACAGATTAAACACAGTAGAAGCACATGCACTTTTAGATAATCATGAAAATATTAATATACTTCTAAATTATTTGTATCCATAAAAACAACCAATCCATATGCAGTTAAGCCAACAATTGTTAGCTCCACATCTAAACTATTTGTATCCACATCCACCAACCAAAATATATGCAGAACATGAAAATCAGTTGGTTTTTGCACACCCCAGGCACACAAATTACATCATTATTTTAATGATCCATCACCCACTTTTTATCCAACTTTCTGTTCTTCAATATTAGCCACAATTCCTAGACATCAACTAGTTCACTGTCAAGCTCTGTGTCGTTTCAACTCTAGAATTAGCTCCACTAATAACTCCAGTTTTAACTTCACCATCAACATCATAATTTACTTCACCACCAACATCATAGTATAACCAGCCATGTCGTCCTAGGACAGTGCATGGACCTCACTTTCCTTCTAAGGAATACTTAGTTCTTGGCTCAGTATCTGCATTTTCAATCATAGCCTTTTCATTCTCCTTTTTGATGACATAAGCTTGCACCTCATCAACTTTAGTGAGGTTCTCATCAACGATATGTTGAGTTGGTCGACTAGGTTGAGTAGGAATAGCCACAAGTGAATTGACTGTATAAGCATAAAAATAATTACCCTAAATGTATTTATTACACATTTTAAAATTATTTACCTTTCTTGTTCTTGGTCGGTGTGGATAGAATCCCACAGCTATTTTGTCTATCCTCCTTGACATATTGGAGAACCTTCATCGACTTGTCCTCAATAAATACCAACAACGTAACATTTCCTCTAAGGATAGTTTCGATTTTGGTCTCGCATAATCCCTCAAATGCCGTTCACCAACTTTTTTTCTCCCTTCATGTCTCTATGCTGAAAAATACCATGCGTTATCACCTATTTCTTTAACTTTTTCATCACCATTAAAAGCCTATATTCCCAAACTCATACAAGCTCGCTTTGGTATGATAATGATAGTTACTCCATTTAGACCAGTCATCAAAGCGCCCCCTAGGGAACAGACGTTTGGTACTTCGATACAGTATTTATGAATCATGGTTTGGTACTTCGATATTTAGTATATCAGTTATGCATACCAAATACGGTACCAGAGTAGTTCGGTACGATTCAATATTTTTTTGTTTGGCTCGCTACAATTCAATATAATTTCAGTATCGCACCGTTCTAACGTGACAAGAAATGGCACTTGCCAGTGGAAACCATCAATAACGAAAACCAACTCTTTTGGCACTTATCCTTTAAACGTTCCTAGTTAAAATGATGGAAGCATAATTGAAAGCACTGTGTTATAAATAAAAACTATATCCTTTTAATGAAATGGACAAGGAATGTCACGACCCAAAATTCCACCACAGGCGTCGTGATGACACTTAGTCTCTAAGACTAAGTAAGCCGATTACAACTACGTTTCAAGCTATCTTTTTTGAAACATATAATTTAATACAAGTGTCAAAACCAAAAGTGAAAACAAATATAACAATCTCCCAAAGCTGGTATATTGAGTCACGAACTCTTACTGAATACATGCAATGATCTCAAGGATCGAATACACAATACTGTTCGAATAAGAGTTGACAGTACAATAAAATGGAAAGACTCCAGGGACTGCGATGACCAAGCAACTCTACCTTGAATCCTTGCGATCAACACACTAACTCTGCTCGATTTCGATATCTCCAATACCTGGTGATGTTCTATAAGTCAATACCACACGGGGGGGGGGGGGGTGATTTGTGTGGTGTCCGATTTTCGTGTGCACTAGTTATAGAAGGACCATGTTCTTCTATGTGTTCCAACCTCTACTGTTTGCAGAATAATAAATACAGAAAATAAAGAACACTAAGATTTTTACGTGGAAAACACCTTGCTCAAAAGGTGAAAAAATCATGACCTACTTCCCAGTAGGATTTTCCTAAAACTCTTTACTAAATCAGTGAGCCAAACAACATTTACAAAAACAATTTTGTAAACCTAGGATTACCTCTAACCCCTTGTAACAAACTAGCCTCTAGCTATTTGCGACAAACTCCAAGTTAGCTATAACTTGAAACACACAATACCTATTACAAACGCTTCTAGATAAAGCTGAACAGGTACACGTTGAAATCACCTACTACAAATGAACTAGACTAACAGACAACAGTTGGAACTGGTTCTTCTAGCTGGTTCAAGTAGCTTCAGATTCGCAACTCAAATCTTACACGAACTGCTGCAAATTTTACTCTCAATTCTTGCTTAACTTCTGCTTTTGTGCGTACCTATACAATAAGAACAATCTGCAATATATAGTATTAGTAGACAAGAGATTAACTAGAGTTCTAATGCTACTCTTCATTGGTGGAAGAATTCTAGTTAGTCTCAACTCCTCAAATCTCATCTCTGGCCAATCTCCCATCCAACTGAAGGACCATATCCTTCCAGCCCTGCCTCTCCAGCTTCTCCAGCTTCTCCAACAACAAGATCACGCCCACTTCTTCCAAGTCTTTCAACAGCCTCCCATTCAGAATTGTGCGCTTCCCAAACTTTTTGAATTTATCCTTCTCACCATCAGACTCAGCTACCTCTTCATCACTCCATTCATCTTCTTCAACAATTGTCACTTTCTTGGGCTTCACTGTAGACTTGGTTCTCTTGGTCAAGGTCGAGGGTTCAACAGACACAGATGAAGACTTCTTTGAGGAAGTCTTGGCTTTCTTTGGTTTTGCGGTCTGAATCTCGACCTCTTCCACCTGTTCACCTTGATGGACCAGGTCCATCTCATCGATCTCAACAGCCTCTACAGGCTTAGTAATTTTCGCCTTGCCTTTTTCAACCCCTTTTCTTTTACTCTCCTCCAAGGCTATTTGTAGCTCCTCCTCACTCTGTCTTAGCGTTCTTCTTGTGGTTCTTCCATTTGGAAGAGGAATTTCATAACTAGCAGAAGGAGTGGCTTTCCTTTTCTTACTTGCTCTTGATGTTCCAGAAGTTTGAGCCTTGGGAGTTCTTTTCTTCTTTGGCTTGTAACTATCACCCGACATTTTCAAAAGATCTGCTAGTGTTTCCTTAGTAGATGAACCAGGTTCATCTGTAGGTTTTCCTAGATTTACCAACCCCTCAGCCGTTTCTCCTGATTCACTTCCCCGTGACTCCTTGGATCCTTCTCCTACCATTTTTGGTTCAGTTCCACAAATAGCCATTTTAATATATTCTTGCCCCTTTCCCCTCATTCACTCCGTACTCCCTCTCTCTGTTTGTTTTTCAATTTTTTTTACCACCTCTCCTTCTTGTCACCGGAAACTCCACATCTATCACATACCCAACCAAGGCAAACCTATTTTCTAAGTTCTCAACAGTCTCAGAATTAGCCTTAGACATAGTTCTTTGTACAGAGGATACCTGTTCAGAATTAGAGGATTCCGCTGCTTCCACCTCAGTCGCTGACTTGAAGGCTTCATTAGAATTTTCTGATTCTTGAGCCTAACTAGCTTGAAGTTTGGCATTCAATTTTCTTGCTAGAGAACCTGTAGCCACTATTTTTCTGGCGAGCATCTTAACCCTCCTTTTTCTGGGTTTTGGGTTAGGACTAGGTTGAGTAATGGTGGGATTGGGTTGAGATGGGGTAGGATTTGGTTGAGGAGTGGTGGGACCGGATTGAGACGGGGTAGGACTTGGTTATGAAGGGGTAATACTGTATTGAGGTGTGGCGAAAGAGGTCGAAGACGGGTAGTAGGTGGAGGAGTTCCAGGGTTTATAAATTTTTGATTTTAGTTGAAGATGGAAGGGGAAAATCTGGATCAAACTTGAGAGCAGAGAAAGATGAAAGGGTTTCGATGGATGTGGAGTTGATGAGGGCTTACAAAAGTGATGATTAGGGATTTAAAAGGGATGGTTAATTAATGTATAACGTCAGCCTTTTTTGGGTCAAATAGAAGTCTAATCACTTCTGCAATTAGTCAGTTAGAAATGACGGTTACAGCTTCCCTAGGTTCTAGGTATTTTAATACAATGGGATTCTTAGTGTGGACAGAACTAGTTCAAAAAGGATAATGGATATATTTTGAAAAGATTTTGAGTTTGGGTAGAGTTCTGCTCATGATTAACAATTAATATTTCAAAATGTGTATAGTGAAGAACACATACCTCGCCTTTCAGATGAACCAACACTGATGAACCATGTTTATCATTTGAGAATCCTCTTGATCAAGCCTCAATTTTCAACAATAGAAAAAAATAGCATTAGTAACCAGTGAGTCATATGAAAACATGGAAAAAGAGTATGCTATTTACAGCATGAGACTGAGTAACAATTAATCTGATTATTTACACAAGCTTCAGATTTCTAGCCAAAAAAGAAAATTCAATTTTTTTTCATGTACACTCTGAACTGGTTCAATTAGGTGATCTTAATCACCCTAACTCTAATCTGTTCCTTTCAAAATGCTCTCTACTCAATGCTTTTGTAAATATGTCAGCAATCTGTTTATCAGTGGCACAGAACTCTATGGTGATCAATCCCTTCTCATAGTTGTCCCTTAAAAAATGATGTCTAACATCTATGTGCTTTGTTCTTTTATGATGAACGTGGTTCTTTGTCATACTGATAGCACTAGTGTTATCACAAAATATAGGGATACATCCAACATCGATTCCAAAATCTATCAGTTGCTGTTTAATCCACAATAGTTGAGCACAACATGAAGCTGAAACCACATACTCAGCCTCACTAGTAGATAGAGCCACAAAATTCTGCTTTTTAGTGGCGCAATACACGAGGCATGAGCCTTGAAAATGTGCCATAACTGAGGTGCTATTTCTATCCACTAGAAAACTTGCATAGTCATCATCAACATATCCCACAAGATTAAAGTTACTACCTTTTGGTTACCAAAGACAAAGATCAATGGTGCCTTTTAGGCATCTCAAGATTCTCTTTACAACGGTTAAGTGGGATTACTTTGGATTAGCCTGAAATCTTGCACAAAGTCCTACACTGAAAACAATGTCAGGTCTACTAGCGGTGAGATACAACAACGAACCAATCATTCCCCTATACAACTTTTGATCAACAGATGAACCAGGTTCATCTACATCTAGTTTTGTGGCTGTTGCAACAGGAGTGTCAATTTCTTTGGAATCTTCCATTTTAAACCTTTTAAGAAACTCTTTTACATACTTTTACTGATGTATCATAGTTCCATTTGATTTTTTTTTAATTTGTAAGCCTAAAAAAAAATGAAGCTCACCCATAATGCTCCTTTCAAATTCACTCCCCATTAGTTTAGAAAATTCTTTACTTATCTTATCAGTAGTAACTCCAAAGATTATGTCATCTACATATATTTGAACTACCAAGAGATCTTTACCTTTTTCCATCAAGAATAAAGTACTATCAATTTTACCTCTCTTGTAGTCATGCTCAGGCAGGAACTTCGATAATTTTTCATACTATGCTCTGGGAGCTTTCTTGAGCCCATACAGTGTTTTGTCAAGTTTGTACACATGGTCAAGATTTTCCTTGTTCTCAAACCCCGGTGGTTGCTTGACAAACACTTCTTCCTTTAGATAGCCATTTAGGAAGGCACTATTGACATCCATCTGGTGAAGGGTGAATTCCATGTAAGCATCAAAGGCTATGAGGAGTCTTATTGCTTCCAGCCTTGCTACTGGAGCAAAAGTTTCATCATAGTCTATGCCTTCCTCCTGACTATATCCTTGAACTACCAATCTTGCCTTGTTCCTTGTAACTGTTCCATCTTCATCAAGTTTGTTTATGAAGACCCACTTTGTGCCAATTACTGATCTATCCTAGGGTCTTGGTACCATATGCTAACCTTGAATCCTTTCAAATTGGTTGAATTCATCTTGCATTGCATTTACCCAATCTGCATCCTACAAAGCCTCAGCAATATTTTTAGGTTCAATAAGAGATAGGAAAGCATCAAAGGCACAAAGATTCTTCAAAGAAGATCTAGTTTTGATTCCAGAGGTTGGATCAATGATAATGTTCTCCATATGGTGAGAGCTTTGATATTTGTAAGGTTTCACAACCAACTGGTTACTCCGTGATGTTATTTCAATGCTTTGTTGCTGTGGAACAGGTTCAGGAACAGATTCCAACGAAGTTTGGGAATTATTCTGTTCTATTCTCCCTGTCATGTTGCCCGGGATGAATGAACCTGTTCCATAACATTTTCCTTCCTCCAGTGTTGCTTCAGTCTGGGCTGTGATCTCATGTGAGTTTCTAGCTAGCCCAATTGCTTCATCATCTGGTTCCTGTCTCTCAGAAAGAATGTTAGTTTCATCAAAAACTACATGTACACTTTATTCAACACACATAGTTCTTTTGTTATAAACTTTATAAGCTTTATTATGTGAAGAATATCCCAAGAATACTCCCTCATCACTTATGGGATCAAACTTACCTAGGGAGTCTTTACCATTATTGTGCACAAAGCACTTGCAACCAAATTCCCTAAGGTGGGATATATTTGGCTTTCTCCCTTTAAGTAACTCATAGGGAGTCTTCTCTTCAAGGGTTCTTGTCATGCACCTATTTATGATATAACATGCAGTATTAACAGCTTCTGCCCAGAAACTATGGGGTAATTTACTAGAAAGAAGCATAGTCCTAACCATATCTTCAAGTGTCCTATTTTTTATTTCAACTACTCCATTTTGTTGTGGAGTTCTAGGAGCAGAAAAATTATGATCTATGCCATGCACATCACAGAATCCAATAAACTTAGCATTTTCAAATTCAGTGCCATGATCAGACCTAATTGATGCAAGTTGATTTCCTAGTTATTTCTGAATTTTTCTAACAAAAAGAAGTGAACATGTCAAATGCTTCATCTTTAGATGTTAGAAACAGTGTCCAGGTAAATCTAGATTAATCATCAACAAGCACCATCACATATCTCTTACCACCTCTGCTTAATGTTCTCATTGGACCACTAAGATCCATATTGACCAGTTCTATCATTCTGGTGGTACTTACCACTTTCTTGATTTTAAAAGAGGATCTTACCTGCTTCCCCCTTGCACGAGCCTCACAAACTTTATCTTCCTTGAACTTAATGTTAGGCATTCCTATCACTAAGTCCTTGGAAACTAATTTGTTAAGTTGACTTAGACTTGCATGTCCGAGCCTCTTATGCCAAAGGAGGGGATCACTGTCCAACACACTCAAGCAAGTTAGTTCATTTTCTGAAAGTGTGGACAGATCTACAATGTATATATTGTTCACTATTTTTTCCTGCAAAACAATCTTGTCAATGGTAAGATTTATCACAAAACATTTTGTAGAGGTGAATGCTACCAAGTTAACTCTATCACACAGCTGTGACACATTGATTAGGCTATATTTAAAGCCGTCTATCAAATCGACATTCTCAATGGAATGAGTGTCATTTTTACCTACCTTACCAACCCCAATGATTTCACCTTTCTTTCCATTCCAAAGGAGACATTTCCTCCTTTGAGGTCCTCAAGTGAAAGGAACTAGTCCTTATTACCAGTCATGTGCTTTGAGCAGCCACTATCCATGTACCATATTTGGCTGCTCCACTTCACTTGAACCCACAAAAAGAAACCAGGGGTTAGTCTTAGGAACCCAAACTAGTTTGGGTCCTTTTCTATAAGCAAAAGGATGAATTAAATTCTTTTTAGCCCAATTTGGTAACCAATTCTTCCCTTGAACAAAACTTTTGTTCTTATGACTGGCTTGTTCTTTTGCATTACATTCACTTTTATAGTGACCACTCTTACCACAATGGGTACAAATTTTGTTCTCAGGAAGGATGAGGTACTTGCCTTTAGGATCCCATTTAGGCAGCTGATTCTCAAAGCCATGTCCTCTCCTATTGCTACTATGATGTTCCTGTAGCCATGTCAAAGCATCGGAGGATCTGTTCCATTTACAGGTTCTGTCTAGTTCATGCTTGACCTTACCAAGTTCCTCCTTCAACACTCTTATCTGTTCATACTTACTATACAACTCATCTTTTAGTTTATATACATTTTCTTCTAAGGTGAGTTGAGAGGTGTCAGCTGTCTTCTTACTAGTTCCTAATTTCAGTTTTAGATTTTAAGATTTTAACCTTAGGACATTTTTTTCAAGTGTATGAACCTGGTTCTTCAGAGCAGTATTTTCACTCATAGTTTTTTAGGTTTTTAAACTTTGCTTTTAAAATCACACACTCCTTAGACAGTTGTTCCTTTTCCTTATTAATTACCTCAGTTTCATCAATAAAATCTAGCAATAATTCAGGGAGCTTTTCTTTGGACAAGAATTTAATCTTGTCTTTAAGCTAAAATATACTTACCTCAGATTCCTCATGAGATTCCTCATCTGATTCACCAATTGCCATAAGTTCTGGTTCATCTTCATCTTCATCATATGACTCCTCATCTGAACTTTCTCCCCAAGCAGCAACCATAGAACTTGTTGATCCTTTGTTCTTCTTGGGATGAACCTGTTCCTTCTTCCGGTTCCTTCGTTAAGATCTTTCCTTCTTCCAATCAACTTCCCATTGAGGGAAGTTTTTGATGTGATGATCAGTCTTCCCACATTTGTAGCAGCCCTCATTGGTCGTCTTTTCAGGTGTCCTTGCCTTGCTGTAATTTCCACATCTTGAGGAGCCCTTTCCTCTCATCAGATATTTCTTGAAATCTTTGGTGATCATAGCCATTTCATCTTCCTCCAAATCATCTCCTTCATTAATTCTACGTGCCAGACTTCTTTCTTTCTTGGGAGCATCCATCTTCATGGTCTTCCTTCTGAGTTCATAGGCAGTGAGATTTCAAATCAGTTCATCCAGTTTGAGAGTTGCAATGTTCTTGGATTTCTGAATTGCAACAATCTTGCTTTCCCAAGAAACTGGCAGAATCCTTGTCAGAATCTTCTCAACTTTATCTTCCTCAAGGAGAGTCATTCTAAGAGATTTAAGTTCGTCGGTCAGTGTAGTTAACCTTGTATACATCTCTTGAATGGTCTCTACTTCCTTCATAGAGAAATTTTCATATTGAGAATATAGTAGAGTACCTCTGGATCTCTTCACTTGAGCAGTTCCTTCATGAGCCACTTGCACAGTGTCCCAAATTTCCTTGGAAGTAGTACAACTTTGAATTCTGCTGTACTCATCTGGACCAAGTCCACACACAAGCCACTTCTTGGCCTTAGCATTCTTCTCCCACTTTCTTAAATCCTCAGCAGTGTAGTCAGCTCTTGTCTTTGGCACGTCTACTCCTTCAGCATTCTTCTTCATGGTGGCCAAAGGACCATATGTAACAATATCCCATAGCTCGTAGTCTTCTCCAATTATATGGTCTCTCATCTTGTTCTTCCACCAGGAGTAGTACTGGCCATTGAAGAGTGGAGGCCTAGTAGTTGATTGTCCTTCCTAATTCCCAGGTGGTGCACTCATCTTGACTTCTCCTAAGGTGTTAGCCTCTTCAAGGATAACCCGCTATGATATCAATTGATGTTCNAGGTTCTTCTATATGTTCCAACCTCTACTGTTTGCAGAATAATAAATATAGAAAATAATGAACACGGAGATTTTTACGTGGTAAACACCTGAATAAAAAGGTGAAAAAACCACGACCTACTTCCCAGTAGGATTTTTCCAAAACTCTTTACTAGATCAGTGAGCCAAACAGCAGTTACAAAAACTCTTTTTTAAACCTAGGATTACCTCTAACCCCTTGTAGCAAACTAGCCTCTAGCTATTTGTGACAAACTCCAAGTTAGATATAACTTGAAACACACAATACCTATTACAAACGCTTCTAGATAAAGCTGAAAAGGTACAAGTTGAAATCACCTACTACAACTGAACTAGACTAACCTACAACAATTGGAGCTGGTTCTTCTAGCTGGTTCAAGTAGCTTCAGATTCGCACACTCAAATCTCGCACGAACTGCTTGCAAAATTTGCCTCGTAAATTTTAGTCTCAATTCTTGCTTAACTTCTTCTTTTGTGCGTACCTGTACAATAAGAACAATTTGCAATATATAGGATTAGTAGACAAGAGATTAACTAGAGTTCTAATGCTACTCTTTTTTGGTGGAAGAGTTCTAGTTAGTCTCAACTCTTCAAATCCTTCCTTACCTTTGATTCTGTTTTTACTGAATAAGGAGTCCTTCTCCTTATCATTTTGCGATCTTTTCGATCAAGAGATATCTCTTATTTTACCAAATTTCGTTTATCTCCTGCATGTGCCCCTCACGTGCCGTTAACTCTGCTTGTGCATATGTCTGCCAGTGATGGACCTGGTTCATTTATGAGTTCTTTTGTCGATCTTCAAAGCCATTCAATTTCTTGGGCCAACACTGGCTCTGCAAAAATATGCATAAGTGTAATATGAGTACATCACAGTCGGTACCTAGTAAGTCTCTAGGCTAACTGTGACGACCCAAAGGGGTCATCACCTATTTTATTACCCATTCCATACTTTTGAGGCCTTGAAAACCTCATCTGTAGTTGACTCAATTTGTTTGCGCAGTCTGGGCGCGTAGCCGGACAGCTTAAATATTAAATTCTGTGAAAAATGCTAAGATTTGATATTAAAATGAATAAATTTGACTTCGGTCAACATTTTGGGTAAACGGACCCAGACCCGTGATTTGACGGTCCCGGAGGGTGGACTTGGGCGTATGCCCGGAATCGAATTCCGAGGTCCCAAGCCCGAGAAATAAATTTTTGAGTAAAATTGTTTTCTAAAAATATTTATGAAAATTGAAAATGAAATCTGATTAGAAAGTGATGGTATCGGGCCCGTATTTTGGTTCCCTCGCCCGGTACATGTCTTATATATGGTTTAAGCACTTTCCGTAAAGTTTGGTTGAAATCGGATTTCGTTTGACGGGTTTCGAACTTAAAATGGAAAATTTGATGTTTTATGAAATTTGATAGAATTCATGGATTTTGAGGCTTAATTCGATGTATATGATGTTGTTTTGGTGATTTGATTGCACATACAAGTTCGTAGGATGTTATGTGAGTTATCTGTGAAATTTGGTATCATTACGAGTTGTATAGGTCAGTTCGGCACGTTGTTAGCGAAGTTTAGAAGATTTAAATTCCTAAGTTTCGTTCGTGAGGTTTGGGGGTGTGATTTCTAGTTTTAGCGTGGGTTTGAGTGTTCCGAAGGCTCGAGCGAGTCCGTAATATGATTTGGGACTCGTTGTTATATTCGGACTAGGGCTCGGGTGGGCCCAGGTGCCTTCCGGGCACCTAACAGGGCTAAAAAAAACCAGCAAACAAAGCTGCTGGTGCACCTGCTCTGGTGTGACCACAGGTGCGGTTGCCCAGCATCGCAGGTGTGGTCCCAGGCATCGCAGGTGCGATCACCAATGGCCTGGCCAGTTATCGCAGGTGCGATCACCAATGGCCTGGCCAGTTATCGCAGGTGCAGAGCATTTCTCGCAGGTGCGAGACCGCAGGGCGGTCTCCATTTCGCAGGTGCGACCCAGACCCCCATAGCCCAAATTCTGCAGGTGCGAGATTCTTCTCGCAAGTGCGAGATCGCAGGTGCGGTCCCCAGAGCCGCAGGTGCGAGATCACTGTTCAGGGAGTGAGTTTTAAATACGGGTTTTAAACCCATTTTTCTCATTTTCCATCTTCTTCCGTAGCGATTTCCTCCATTTTTATGAGCTTTCAACCAGGTCCTATAAGGTAAGTGAACTCTACCCGGAAATTTGTTTCATGCATGCATCCTAGCCTAATTAACTACATAAACTAGTGCAAAAATTCAAGAAATTGGGTAGTAACCTAGAACTTGTGATCACTTGAGAAATTTTTGTGAATTGGCCATGAAATCAAGTAAAAATCGTATATTAATGATCCTTAGGCTTTGGGTGAGTGTTCCTTTCGAGAATTACAAGAATCCGAGCGAGCGGGCCCGGGGTCGAATTTTGATAATTTTGGAATAATGCTAGGAAATGGATAACTAGGCCATGTAATTGAATCATTGAATCCTTATTGATATGCTTGAGATGATTATGTCTAGATAATACCATTCCAGAGTCGAATTCTAAAGGAAAGACGGTGTTAGAGGGTTGATTGCTGTACTTTGGATCCGAGGTAAGTGTTTGGTCTAACCTTAGCTTGAGGGAATAGGAGTTGAGTATTATTTTCTATTTGCTAATTGTCAAATATGATGTATAGGCATGGTGTTGAGTATCTATACATTGGTGTCTAGCATGACCGTGAATCCCTATATTGTGAATATTCTGACTTTGTTGTAATTTCTATGGCTAATTGATGATTTCAATATGATGTAAAGGGCATGTGAAGGGATATGAGATAATTACATTCTTTGGAGCATTGGCTCAAATTGTGAAACGAATAATGAAGAAATATGAGATAATTACATTTTTTGGAGCATTGGCTCAAATTGTGAAACGAATAATGAAGAAATATGAGATATTACATCTTTTGGAGCATTGACTCAAATTGTAAAACGAATTTGAAGGAATATGAGATAATTACATCATTTGGAGCATTGGCTCAAGTAATAGAATAAATCATGGAAATGAAAGTGAAAGAAAGAGAAAGAGTTATTGAAATATACCCTTACCGGTTCATCGTTGTATAGTTCCCTTGCCGGGATTTAACTGTTTAATTGATGTTCCCTTGCCGGGATTTAATTGTTTAATTGATGTTCCTTTGCCATGATTTCTATTTTTATTCTGTTTACTCCCTTGCCCTTGTTTGTGATTGCTGTTTGGGTGAGGAAGAGTGTTAAATCACGAAGGGTGATGCCGTGCACTATTTGCTATTGTAAGGAAGAATGTTAAAGCACGAAGGGTGATGCCGTGAACTGTTTGCTATTGTAAGGAAGAATCTTAAAGCACGAAGGGTGATGCCGTGCATTGTTTGATATTGTCTCCCTTGCTGGGATGTTGAGATTGCTGTTATTGTTCCCTTGTCGGGATTCCTATTTCCATTCTGTTTACTCCCTTGCCCGTTGTTTGTGATTGTTGTTTGGGTGAGGAAGAGTGTTAAAGCACGAAGGGTGATGCCGTGCGTTGTTTGAAATATTGAGGAAAAAGTGTAAAGCACGAAGGGTGATGCCGTGCCGTGTCGTGCTATACGATGTACCATTCCTTACCGATATTCATTGATTATACTGTGAGGAAAGAGAGTAAAACCAAGAAGGGTGATGGCATGCCATGATTTACATTTATTACATTCTACATTGCATAGTGAGGACGAGAGTAAAAGCACGAAGGGTGATGCCGTGCAAGCTTGTGATTTCTAGTCCTTATTGATATTCTGGCCTTGTTGTTCCTTTCTTTGTTTAAGATTTCTTATATGAAATTGTTATCTCCCCAAGACATGTTCGCCTTCCCTTATTGATGGATTACTTCCTGTATTTCGTTCCCGTTGTTTATATATATTCGAATTGCACAGGTTTACTTGGTAGTCTGGTTCTAGCCTCGTCACTACTTCGCCGAGGTTAGGCTAGACACTTACCAGTACATGGGTTTGATTGTACTAATGCTACACCTGCACTTCTTTACGTTGTGCAGATTACGCAGCCGGACCCGGAGGACATCATTAGTGGGAGTGTCTTCCAGCTCATCCTAGAGGCTTAAAGGTATACCCGCTAGCGTTCGTGGGCCTTGGCGTCTCTCCCATCCCTATGCCTTCGTTTCTGTCTTGTTTTCCTATAGTTTCATAGACAATCATGTATTTCCTTTCAGAATTTGTATTTAGCACTCTCATAGACAGTTCGTGAGTTTGTGACTCTAGGTTTTGGGAAAACCTACGCGTTGTTGTATTATGTTGTCCTTATTTAGCTGGAAACCATATTTATTTCCGCTGTTAAATTGTGAATCGTTTAGTTTATCCTATTAAATTGATGTTAATATGCTAGTTTATCTATACACGTTGGCTTGTCTATCGGGTTCAACGTTAGACGCCATCACGGCCCGATGGTGGGATTTCGGGGCGTGACACTAACCTCGGTGGAGTAGTGACGAGGTACAGTCAAGACACTCACTAGTCAAATAACCTGTGCAATATAACAATGTACAATAGTAATGAAAACAACCAGCAGTGATAGCAGCAAAAATCAACCAGTGATATAAATAGCAAGGCAATAAGAACACCATAATTATTGCTCAAACAAATAAGGAACACAAGTACAATTCATTAATCAAGTCCTTCGAATATAAAATTCTTTCAAATAAATATCTTTCGAATATACTTCTTTGAAATAAATATCTTTAAAATATAATTCTTTCAAATAAAAGTCGCTCTGTGACACCTCATTTCATAATCGTAAACACGGGTCTCAGCCCACTTTCATAATTTCGTAACACGGGTCTCAGCCCATTTTCATATTTTCACAGCACCTCGTGCCCATATTTCTATCAAAACTGCACGGACAACTAACGTGCCAATATTATCATCATTTAGTCGCGGCACCTCGTGCCCACATTTCATATCACAACTGCACGGACAATTCACAAGGCAGAAGATATAATAATATAATCAAATGACTGAGAAATGAACAATGATAAATTACAGAAAGATAATAACACAACAAATAGAGGTAAGCAACATGGGCGCTCCCGAGGTACCGCCTCGTAGTCCCAAAAGTAAATACACAATAGGGGAGCTCCCGAGGTACCGCCTCGTAGTCCCAAAAGTAAATATGCAATAAGGTAGCTCCCGAGGTACCACTTCGTAGTTCCAAAAGTAAATATGAAACAGGGAAGCTCCCGAGGTACCGCCTCGTAGTCCCAAAGTAAATATGCAACAGGAGAACTCCCGAGGTAAGCCCGTAGTCCCACAAGTAAATAGGCAACAACAAATATGTAAAAATAACTTAGCAAGAACAACCTCTGCTTTAATCCAAATTTCTGATAAATATATTAACGACTCAATTTATACTTACTTAATTAATTGTTTGAAGATGGAAAATTCATAATGTAATTATATCCATGAAATGTCAACTCAACAAGCACACGAAATCCACATAAAATCAAAGTAGCAATCACACCAAATTATCATATAAAACAAATTCGACAAACAAAGAACGAGGCATGACAAATAAGGATTTAATAAGTGCTAGCAATTTTTAATTTAATACTTAAAGAAATACCCACGAATTTAAGCCAATAAATTTGGACATATAAGACCAAGTACGTACTCATCACCTCGTGTACACGGCTTTCACATCATACAAATGGCACATACGACTCAATGCCTAAGGGGTAATTCCCCCACTAAGGGTTAGACCAGATACTTACCTTTTTGAAGTTATGCGGATAATCCAAAATAGCCTTCTAGCTTGAATTGACCTCCAGACAGCTCAAATCTTTTGGGTAATGGTGCTGCCACCACCAAGAGACGAGAGCGACAAAACAACACGAGTAACGCCAACAGGATCGACCCCAAAATGGTGAAAGAAGCGTCTATCCTTGTAGGCAACCACAACTTGAATCAAATGCTGAGGAAACCTACTCATCACCTCCAACTCAGCTTGTTTAGAGAATGCAATGAATCGGGTCCATCTTTGAGGAAACTCAGGAACAAGAATTGTTGAAACGATGCGAAGGGAAATAAGTGTAAATCAAAACATTAAAAGAATGACACCTTTTATCACAAAAGAATGGGTGTTGTCGAAGAAGTCGTGAGCTATATGGGAACGTTGCGAGAAGCAAAGTTGGAAATGTGAGTTATGGTTGTGATGAGAGATTTTGGGGAAGAAATGAGGAAAGTAGATGGAGGACAAGTGGATTAATGGGTTGGTTTTCTTGAAGGCTATACTTAAAGGAGCATTAGTTGTTAGTGTTTGGTCGTGTTCTGGAATCAATTTGAGGAAGGTAAATGAAGTCATTTTCTCAAGGAGATCCAAAGTGTCATTTCACCCAAAAATGTTGAAAATGAGCTTAAAAAAAACAAAACTAGTCAATAAAAAGTCCATTTCCACTCACTAAAAGCCCATTTTCCGTCACTAAAAGTCCACACCAAAACCTGCTTGCCCCATCAATTTATTATTTCACTAAAACGGCTCTAACTCCATCATACAATCTCGGAATTCGACGATTCTTGTTCCTATGAGTCACAAATAATAATACAAACCTAGTCGTTCAATCAAAACTCAATTCGGAGCTCATTTGCTCAATGCAATACTAATTTCGCTCATTAAATTATTAAGTCATATTTCGCGCTAAAAACCCAATAACGATTTGATGAAATTAGATCAAACACTCCAGATCATTCCTGTAATTCATTTTCAAAATCCTGGAAGTCTCGAAATTGAATTTCGATCTCTAGAACTAAAAATGGACATTTGGATCATTATTTGCTTATGCTCAAAACACCAAACTCTTCCAAAACTCATCCGAGCTCTATTGGACCCCAACCAAGTATACTAACAAGTCGCATAACATGACTTAAACTTAGTCGATGCGTCAAATTATATTAAACAAACTATATTAAACAACACTAAAACACGAATAACACCCCAATTCAAACTTAATGAAAACTAACGAATTCCAAATTCTACATTCGATGTTGTAACCTATTAAATCAATTTCGATTGACCTCAAATTTTGCACACAAGTCATACATGACGTAACAGACCTATCAAACTTTCCAAAACTAAATTCTGACCCCGATATCAATAAAGTGAACTCCCAGTCAAACTTCCAAATTTCCAACTTTCGCCATTTCAAGCCAAAATCAACTACGGACTTCCAAATAAATATCCAGACACATTCCTAAGTCCAAATCACCATACAAAGCTATGGAACCATCAAAACTCCATCCTGGAGTCTTTTGCGCAAAAAATGAGAAATGTTCTTTCAATTTAATCTTGTATTATCCGAAAACCAAACTCGATCAGAGATGCAAGTCATAATGCGCATTACCAAGCTGCTCGGGATCGCAAGCTGCTGAAGGGGGATTTAATTCTTAAAATGACAAGTCAGGTCGTTATATTCTCCCCCCCTCCCCCCCCCCCTTAAACAAACGTTCGTCCTCGAACGTTCCAAGAATCTTTCTGAGGACATTAAATTACTGAGTGTGTTCCTACACACATACTCGCGGGTAATTCTACGTCAAACGTGGGTCCCAAAATACCATCTCAATTATGATTATTCCTTTTATCCACATTTAAAAACCTTAAAGCCAATTTTTTACACTCCTATTAACTTCAAAAAGTCCTCATTTCATATCAATACATTGTGTTAGTCTCGACCGGTTGTAGAAAATTCATGCCTACACACACATTCTACGTATGCCCATAACCACATCTCTGGTCATTAGCTGTTCATAATTAATTTCAGCATCGTCATTAACCTCATATTAACCAAAACCTTGCTTCGAAATTTTCACAACACTGATAGCAAAACGTGAGGCATGAAGACCTCATAATTATTTACCTGACTTAACGAGTCACATTTAAAGCTACCTGGGCACTTACCTCTGGGCTAAAACTCAATAATTACAACACGAAATAGCTAAATATGCACAGAAAAACACATACAAGAATTATCAAATAAGTCTAACAGGCATGACTCCCTATTAGTACTATAGTACAAATTTAATTTCACAAGAATTTGAACACATAAATTTTCATCACAAGGATCTCGTCCTTATATAACTTGCACCGTGGCTTGTAGCTCATTTTAAACATTTCACATCATATTAAAATGCGAGGATCCCGTCCTCTGCTTTGAGTCACAAGTAATATGCACATCGTGCCTATCGAAATCCTTCCATTTCTTTTTCTTCACTTAATAAATTTTTGATATACAATTTCACAACACATAATGAATCCCCAACCGATAGGGCATATAAATCACAATTTGTAACCAATTATCCCAAAATCACATCAAAACTCACCATAATGAGTAAAGAGGACCAAGATTTTCCCTTGCAGATAGAGCGGAAACAGAAAGCGATGTATCCCTTGCTATTATCTGCTCTTAGGTTGAAGTTGCTCTTTGGGTTCTCTTTTAGCCTCATAGCTCTCAATAGTGATCAAAGCAGAATGATAGACACTGCTATCGCCACAAAATCTCCCAACAAGGGTAAACACAAAAGTAGATTACATAATTACAAAGCTCGCCCATAAGTGGAGCATGATAGGAGGAATCACCTTGATACACAGAACTAGATCAAATTAAGGAAAAATATTCCTTTATAGAAAATCAAGATCGTATCAGTAACAACAACATCTGGTGTATTGGACTTATCATATTCATAGCAATTATATCAATAGGCTGGGCCTCCCCTCTAGGCTCCCTCTACCCGCATGTCCTCTACCCCTAAATGGCTGTGCATGTGGAGTATTAACTGGAATAAAGCTTGTAGCCTGAGTGTTTTGATGCAATTTGCCTCTCCCAAGTCTGGGACAATATCTCATGATGTTCCTAGTATCACCACACTCATAACAACCCCTCTAAGGTCATGGCTGCTCGTACTGAGTCTGTGCCGGATAACTGAAATAACCACTATAAGAACCTCATGCCAGTGGTGCACTAAAAGTATTAACTGGTACACTAGGAGTACTCCAAATTGCTTCGCCAAATTGTGGATTGGGTTGAGCGACATGCATCCCGGAGAGTTTGGGGAACAAACTCTTTCAAAAAAGCATCTCCGAAAAATTGAGCCCAAGTTGGTGGCATTGTATCGGCTGGTCTACATTCTTCATAAACTTTCCACCACTGTACGCTGCTCATGACAACTAAAATGTAGTAAAGGCAACTCCACTCACTTCCACAATACCAATGGTACGGATAATACTGTGACACTTTTCTAGAAATCCCTAGGCATCCTCGGTAGTTGTGCTACTGAAGGTAGGTGGACTATACCTCTTAAATCTCTCAAGTGTCTTTTGTTCTTCTTCTAATGACTCTGGCTTGACCTTAGGCTGAACCGGAATAACAGGTTGTACTGGTACTATACCTGGAACCTGACCAACGTGAACCTGTTGCTCTGGAGTACGGACAGTAGGAGTCTGAACTCCTCCCCAATCTGTGAAAAATTTGGTAAAACGACGATCAATCTCGCCTAAGTTAATGTACCAAACATGTTCAGGAACTGTGCTAAAGTCTCCTGAAGTTCGGGGGTAACAACAAGTGACGACCCAAAGGGTCATCACCTAGTTTCTTACCCATTCCGTGCTTCCAAGGCCTTGAAAACCTCATCTTTAGTTGCCTCGATTTTCATGCGCAGTCCGTGCGCGTAGCCGGACAGCTTAAATATGAAATTCTGTGAAAAATGCTAAAAATTTGATATTAAAATGAGTAAATTTGACTCCGGTCAATATTTTGGGTAAAGGACCCGGACCCGGACCCATGATTTGACGGTCCCGGAGGGTCCGTAGGAAAATATGGGACTTGGGCGTATGCCCGGAATCAAATTCCGAGGCCCCAAGCCCGAGAAATGAATTTTTGATTTCTGAAATTTATAAAGAAAAGTGAAATGAAAATTTATTAGAATGTGTTGGTATCGGACCCGTATTTTGATTCCGGCGCCCGGTACAGGTCCTATATGTGGTTTAAGATATTTCTGTGAAGTTTGGTTGAAATTGGATGTTGTTTGATGTGTTTCAGACTTAAAACTCTAAATTTGAAAGTTTATGAAGTTTGAAGAAAAACTAGTGATTTTGAGGTTTGATTCATTATTTTTGATGTTATTTTGGTGGTTTCATTACTCGAATAAGTCCGTAGGATGATTTTGAGGTCGTGTGTTCATTGGGTTTGAGGTTCCGAGGGCTCGGGTGAGTTTCAGGTAAGTCCCGGGAGGTCTTTAGGCTTAAAATATAGCTGTTGGAGGTCACAGAACTCAGATCCCTGAACTTACCACCGTGGTCCGCGGTCCTTTTTTGCGGACAACGCTGAGAGCTTCGCGGCTGCGGTGGAGGAGCTGGGCCACTGGTCCAACTTCGGAGACCTATATCTTTTGATCTACAAGGAATTTTGAGATGATTCAAAAAAAGTTTTAGCCTTTCGTGTCTAGTTTCCAGAAAGATAAAGAAATTGTAATTTGAACATTTGTAGTGAAAGTTCTGGCCAAAATACTAAAGTATGTCACTATAGTCATTTTTCTTGGTTTTCTTCAGCTTTTCTTGGCCTTTGCTAGCGCGACCACGGTCCATTTTTCATGGTCCGCAGTGGGGGACCTGAGGGGGGTATAAATGGACGGGAATTTCAGTTATTTTCATTTTTCAAAGCCCTAATAACATAAGAGGTGATTTTCCAAACACTATTTCTTCTCCAAAACATTAGTAAGTGATTTCTAACTCATTTTCTTTACTCCTTAACTTATTTTTACAAGATTTCACTTTGGAATCTAAGCCTAAAACTTGCAATTTAGAGTAGAAAATTGGGAATTTGGGTAGAGTTAGACCCTTTTGAATTTTCTTGATTTAGACCTTGTTTTGGGGTCGAATTTGAAAATAAATTATATATTCGGGCCCGTGGGTGAATGAGTGACATGGTTTTGGTCCGAGCCTCATGTTTGGACCAAGCGGGCCCGGGGTCAAATTTTGTTATTTTGGAAGAATGCATGGAAATGGGTAATTAGGCTATGTAATTGAATTATTGGATCCTTATTGATATAGTTGAGTTAATTATGTCTAGATAATACCATTCCGAGTTGAAATCTAAAGGAAAGGAGGTGTTAGAGGGTTGATTGCTATATTTTGGACCCGAGGTAAGTGTTTGGTCTAACCTTAACTTGATGGAATAGGAGTTGAGTCTTATTTGCTACTTGCTAATTGTCGAGTACGATGTATAGGCATGTGGACGAGTATCTATACATTGGTGTCTAGCATGACCGTGAGTCTTTATATTGTGAATATTCTGATTTTGTTGTAACTTCCATGCTTAATTGATGATTTCTATATGTTGTAAAGAGCATGTGAAGGGATTTGTGATCTTTAAACTTCGAGGAGCATTTGCTCGAGTTGTAACACGAACAGTGAAGATATATGAGATAATTGAATCCTTTGGAGCATTGGCTCAAGTGATAGAGTAAATTATGAAATGAGATTGAAAGAAAGAGAAAGAGTTATTAAAATATACCATTGCCGGGTCATTGTTACCTTAGTGATTATCTCCCTTGCAGGGATGTTGAGATTACTGTTATTGTTCCCTTGCTGGGATTTAATTGTTTAATTGATGTTTCCTTGCCGGGATTTCTATTTCTATTTTGTTTACTCCCTTACCCTTGTTTGTGATTGCTGTTTGGGTGAGGAAGAGTGTTAAAGCACGAAGGGTGATGCCGTGCACTGTTTGCTATTGTGAGGAAGAGTGATAAAGCACGAAGGGTGATGCTGTGCACTGTTTACTATTGTGAGGAAGAGTGATAAAGCACGACGGGTGATGCCGTGCACTGTATATTGAGATTACTGTTATTGTTCCCTTGCCGAGATTTAATTGTTTAATTGATGTTCCCTTGCCGGGATTTCTATTTCTATTCTGTTTACTCCCTTGCCCTTTGTTTGTGATTGCTGTTTGGGTGAGGAAGAGTGTTAAAGCACGAAGGTATGTCGTGCACTGTTTGCTATTGTGAGGAAGAGTGATAAAGCACGAAGGCTGATGCCGTGCACTGTTTACTATTGTGAGGAAGAGTGATAAAGCACGAAGGGTGATGCCGTGCACTGTATGTTGAGATTACTGTTATTGTTCCCTTGCGGGGATTTAGTTGTTTAATTGATGTTCCCTTGCCGGGATTTCTTTCTATTCTGTTTACTCCCTTGCCCTTTGTTTGTGATTGCTGTTTGGGTGAGGAAGAGTGTTAAAGCACGAAGGGTGATGTCGTGCATTGTTTGATATTGTGAGGAAAAAGTGTAAAGCACGAAGGGTGATGCCGTGCCGTATGATGTACCATTCCGTACAGATATTCATTGATTTATACTGTGAGGAAAGAGAGTAAAAGCACGAAGGGTGATGCCGTGCCATGATTTACATTGAT
>ML330700.1:0-33347 GCA_005239505.1 Nicotiana paniculata
CCTTGCAATTGTTGGAGTTGGGCTTTAGCAAGTTGGTTCATGGTTTTTGTGAGCTCGGCAATTACTTGCCCTTGTTCTTGGAGTTCCTTGCGGAGACTATTCACACTGGTTTCCCCTTGAGGCATATTTGCTCTACTTTGCCAAGTCGAAGATATGTCGGCCATTTCATCAAGAATCTCACATGCCTCCGGGTACGCCAAGTTCATAAAATTACCACCGGCCAATTGGTTGACCACACATTGATTTACCATGTTGATTCCCCGGTAGAAGGTTTGTTGTACCATAGCCTCGGTCATGTCATTATTTGGACACTCCTTGACCATGGTTCTATAGAGTTCCCATATTTCATGTAGTGGCTCGTTTGGCTGTTGTTTGAATGCAAAAATCTCATCTCGAAGGGCCGCCATGTGGCTTGGGGAAAAGAACTTTGCAATAAATTTATCCGCGAGCTCGTCCCAAGTGGATATAGAATGGTTTGGGAGAAGCTCAAGCCAATCCAATGCCTTTCCCCGAAGTGAGAATGGGAACAACCGTAACTGTAATGCATCATCCGACACATTAGTTTGGTTACTCCCTCAACAGGTATCAACAAAGCCTTTGAGATGCTTATAGGCATTCTGGTGCGCGGCTCCGGTGAAGTATCCTTTTTTCTCCATGAGAGTGAGCATCACATTCGTGATTTGGAAGTTCCCCGCTCGAATCCTTGGCAGAACTATGGCACTAGCGTACCCCTCATTTGGAAGGACCCGAGGGGCAGCTCTAGGAACTGGAGGTGGGGGAGGGTCTGGGATATCATCCTGTATATTGGCCTGTCGGTACCTTCTTTGTGGAGGAAGTTGATTAATTTCCTTTTCTTGGTTGTCATAAACCTCCTCCGCTGGAATCACATTTCCTAGCGGATCAACCATTGTATCTAAGTAAACAAAACAAGGAAGTTAAAAATAGAAGGAAAGAAAAACACACTACGCTTCTAGTCACAAAGATAGTCACACCGTTAGACTCCCCGACAACGGCGCCAAAATGTGATCACGCCTCACCCACACGACTATATAAGTAGGAAGGCAAGGATCGTGTAGCTTTTACCCGAATGGTCGGGATCGAATCCGCAGGGAGTCTATAATGGGGGTGAGTGTCTAAGTGATCTAAAAGGGTCGAGTGTTTCTAATTGCACTTCTAANTCTATAACCAATGCATGAAGGTGCCCACTCTATACCTCTCGGTAGTTTGAGTGATTTTGCCCTAATTGCCCTCTCGAGGCCAATTGGGTATCAATTAATCAAGCAATTAAGGCTTAGGTAGGGTATTACTATCTCGAGGTTTAACCCGTTAATTAGGGCTCAAGTAGGGTTTTACCATTTTTGGATTTAACCCAATTGATTGGGACTACCAATCTCTTGATAACGCCCTAATTTCCTATTAGGATAATTTCTAGACTCAAGTCTTCTTTCTCAAGAGAGACCCAAGTCATGAAAAGGCTAATTAGTGTTTGCAACCACTAATTATGGCAATAGAAACCCTAAATTAGCCTAAATAGCCAACACCCATTACATACCCACACTAGGGTTGAGCCACAACCCTAGCTAATGGGTCTAGCTACTCATAATCAAAGATGAAAACAATGATAGAGAAGAAGAAGAACCCATTAATCGATTCCTAACAGTGAAATTGAAGTTTTAATGTTAAAAATATAAAAACAAAGCTAGAAAGATGAAAACCCTAAAATATTCACGTTCTCTCTACTTCAGAAATTACAAGATGTGTAAGGAAATTACAAAATAGTCTATTTATAGTCTGCCAAATTTTTGGACAAAAATGCCCCTGCGGGGCCACCGCGGACCGCGAAAACACGACCGCGGTCCGCGAAAATAACTGGGCTGCTGACTGCGGACCGCGAAATAAGGACCGCGGACCGCGGTGAGCTAGTAGTGAGCCACCGCGGACCGCGAAATGAGGACCGCGGCCGTGGTGGAAGTTTGCCTTGTCTGCACCCTCTCTGGATCATGCCACCGCGGACCGTGAAATGAGGACCGCGGCCGCGGTGGAATCTTGCCTTGTCTGCAGCCTCTCTGGATCATGCCACCGCGGACCGTGAAATGAGGACCGCGGCCGCGGTGGAAGCTTGCCTTGCTTGCAGCCTCTCTGGATCATGCCACCGTGGACCGTGAAATGAAGACCGCGGCCGCGGTGGAAGCTTGCCTTTCCCAACCTCTCTGGATCATGCCAGCGCGGTCCGCGAAATTTGGACCGTGGCCGTGACCTTTTGCTTGATCATCTTTTATTGTCTTTGATCCTTGTGCCGGATTCACTACTGTTTGAGCATATTTTAGATTGAGTGTCTTCATTTCTGGTTCAATCCTGAAATAAGCACAACGTATAAGCTTTCGGGGCCACTTTGTGTACAATTATATCCAAAACTCATGTATAGAGGAACGAAAAACGAGGCAAAAATCCAACTTATCAGCGACCCGTTGGTCATTATCCTTCGCCTTTTTAACAGAGCCCTCTTCTTCTTCGCCCTGCAATGACTCATCCACAAAATACAAAACTGCGAAAGCCGGATCCTCCACAAGGGGAGAAACATCTTGGCGATTGAGTCTGTAAGAGGCCGGAGTCTGTGACATAGCGGCAGCCTGAGCATGCTCACTTGCGGCCACAATTGGTACAAATCCGATTGAGGCACTCGACTGACGAAAAGAAAGAATAGGAGCCCTCGCCCTCCTCGAGCCCCTCCGACCTACCAACAGAAGAGGCTTAAGCCAAAAGACATGAGGGAAGAAAGGATGGAACGAAGAGCAAAATTATTAAGGCAAGACGGAATAACTCACTGGTCAAGGGTCTGCGTCCAAATCTCTCATTAAAAGATGACCATTCATGAATCCCTGCCGTATAAGGAAAAATCTAGCTCACCCAGTCGCGGATATCGACAACTAGTGAAGAAGGTTCCTTCTCGCCTGCCAAAAAAAAAAGAAAAAAAAATGATCAGGTCACCAAAAGGAATAACTAACGGTCATCAGGGAGAAACACTACGAGCATAGCTCCATTGCTCGGGAAACCTGCTAGGATTCAACACCATATGCTCCAGATTCACGAAGAGCACAAAAGCGGCGATTAGTTTTGTCATCCATATTCACCACCAACCCCTTGGTCCCACGATGACGGAGGTGTATCATCGTACCCCTGTGAAAACTTGGTACGAAGAGGTGAAGCAGATGCCAGAGGGAAATCCCGTGGTCGGCCACCTTCGCGTACTTTATGAGCATAAGGAAAAGCCTGTAAATATAGGGGGAGAGCTGAGCTGGGCACACTCATAATAACGGTAGAAGTCCACCGCCAAGGAGGGAAGGGGAAGTGTGTAACCAATGATAGATGGGTACGCATAAAATGCACAATACCCTAAGCGATGTATGTGCACGACGTCATCACCAGCGGAATTGAGTCCAACATGGTCGGGAATCCTCCATTTAACCTTAAACGCAACTAGCACCGCATCATCCATTTCAGAAATGATGGGCTAGGGATCGTAATTAGGAGGGTTCTTGAAATCAGACCGGGCCTTCCCCGAACGTGGAATTATCTCGTACATAGTAGGAAAATTCTCATCTTCTACAATGGCTATCCATTTGTCAGGACCCGATTTGCTCTCCGAAATGTATCGTGATGGAACCTAGTCTCTACGACTAGGTAAGCCTAAATTTGCGAAAAATAATAGAAACAATAAAAATAAAGACAGAAAAGAACTTAAGTAGATATAACATAGCTGCTTAGCATGTACAATTTCACCTCCCAAAACCCGGAATGTCAAGACAGTCACAAGCTCTATACTAAATGTAGCTCTCTACAATGAAATAGTGGAAAAATACAAACTCCTCTATGCCTATACTATAGTAGAAGGGGACTCGTAGGATTCTGCGGACGCGGCAGAATTACCTCGCGATCTCCTGGTAGCTGCTAGAACGATTCCTAGCCACGATACTTTGTGCTGGTACCTGGATCTGCTTATGAAAAACATGCGCAGGAAAGGGCATGAGTACTCGACAATTGGTACCTAGTAAGTGCATAGCCTAACCCCAGTCAAGTAGTGACGAGGTCAGGTTAAGGCTCTACTGGAGGTTTATAGTAAAAGCAGTTTAAACTTTGACAGAGAGATCTAATAAGCTAAGGCACAGCAGTAGAAATAATGAGCTAAAGGAAAAATAGCAACAGGGAGCCCTCGGCTCAGCACAAATTATCTCACAACAACAAATATGAAATGCAGTACAGGGGGAAAGCTCCCAAAATCTCGTCCGTAGTCCCAATTTAAATATGTAATGCAGTACAGGGGGAAAGCTCCCAAAATCTCGTCCGTAGTACAAATTTAAATATGCAATACAGTACAGGGGGAAAGCTCCTGGAATCTCGTCCGTAGTCCCAATTTAAATATGCAATGCAGTACAGGGGGAAAACTCCTAGAATCTCGTTCGTAGTCCCAATTTAAATATGCAATGCGAATAAATACCGGATACAGTTTATTTTAACAATTCAAGAAAAATCGCAGGCAAGAGTACGGATAAAACTACCTAAACATGGTGCACATAGTGACAATTAGGAGAAATTAAAGTAAGACAGGTAGACATGCTCCTTCCTTATCTAGACTACACAGTTAGTACACAAAACAATGAAATAGGAATAAAAATGATGTATGCCATGGAGGAAAAATTGGGTTTTAGCAACAATGTCATGTGTACGCACTCTTCACCTCACGTACACGGCACCCATATAACAAAACAGTATCAAAACAACCTAAAGGGGAAGTCTCCAACACAAAGTTAGGCAAGCCACTTACCTCGATTACGCTATTCAACTCAAAACCACGCTCTTGCCACGAGTATCCGACTTCGGGTGGCCCAAATCTAATCAATTCGATCGCATAATGTAAATATCACTTTAAGGAATCAAAATAGCTAATTAGTTCGAAGCTAATACGCGAAATTAGGAAATTTGCCCAAAAAGTCCCCCGGGCCCACGTCACGAAATCGGGTGAAATTATAAATTTCGGATACTCATTCACTCACGAGTCTAACCATATAAGAATTACTCAAATCGGATGTCAAAATCCCAATCAAAACTCAAGAATTCGGCCTAGGAAGTTTATCCAATTTTCTCCAATCTTTTCACCAAAAATTTGAATTTAAAGGGTAGATTTAAGAGTATAATCATAAAAATTAGTCTAAATCGGATAGAATCACTTACCCAAGTTGCCCAGGTGGAAAATTATCCAAAAAGTGCACTTCCCGAGATCTCAAGTTCAAAAATGTGAAAATAGTTCAAACCCTCGAATTTGGGTCTTTAAATGTTCTGCCTAGTTATTTGTTCTATGCAATCGCGTACTTCTAGTCGCGATCGCGAAGGGTATTCCAACACGCGCCTAAAATTCCTCTACGCGAACGCAGCGTACAGCTCGCGATCGCGGACCTTATCTACTCAAAGCTACGCGATCGTGGTTGGCTTCACGCGACCGCGTAGAACAATACCCAAAATTTCCGCTGCCTAAGGTATTCTATGCGATCTCGACATGGGCCATGCGAACGCGAAGACTTGTCTTCCCAAACACTGCGATCGCGAAACAACTTGTGCGATCACATATAACAATTTCTTGCCTGCCTCAGCTTACCCTATGCGATCGTAGATGAACTCACGCAATCTAGACGAACAAAGGACTGCTGCTGTAAAACCAGAAAACCAGCAATAAGCTTAAGGCCAAATTTGTCCGTTTGAGCACTCGAACCACACCCGAGGCCCCCGGGACCTCAACCAATCCTAATACCTCATTCGAACTTAGTCGAGCCTTCAAAAAACCTCTCATAACATCAAAATCATCATTTATGCATAGATTCAAGCCTAAGAACTTATGAATTTTTCCAAAATCTACATCCGATGCCGAAACACGTCAAAACTCATCCGAATGACCTCAAATTTTACAAACGGGTCATAAATGACCCCACAAACCTGCTGTCACTTCCGAAATTCCATTCCGAGCCCGATATCAAAATTTCACCTATCGGCCGAAATCGCTGAAAATACTAACTTTCGCCAATTCAAGCTTAACTCTACTACAGACCTCGAAAACACATTCCGAACATGCTCCTAACCCCGAAATCACCCAACGGAGCTAATAGAGTCGACGAAATCCCATTCCAGATCCGTTTTCCCATAGTTCCAACTATGGTCCGATTTCTAAAGCTTAAACTCACATATAAGGACTATGTGTCCAAAAACTCTCCACATTTCACCACTCAGCGTTCCGACAAGTTCCAGAAGCAGAAATAGACACGGGAGAAGCAGTTATTAGGGGATCGAGGCGCTAACTCTCAAAACGAGCGACCGGTTCGTTACACCCTTGTTCATGAGATGGCATATCTATTTCTGACACAACAGGATCAGCAGCTCTAACAAGTTTAGAAGATGCACTATCCATTTCCTCTCTGGTTACGTTGATGAGGAGTGCAAAGGAGAAGGGGTCAATGGCAGGAAACGTTAAAAGAAGAGAAATGAAGATGCAAAAATCTGAAGAAAGAGAAGAGAAAGCTTGGGGTCTTTTTCAAACAATTGGGAAATGGAGTAACCCAAACGAGAAGTCCTTTCTCTATTTATAAGAATACAGGCACCCTGAGCAGGAAAACCAAACGTTGCCGCATTAATTCTGAAACAGAAGAGGCACAGGAAACGACGTAACGTATAGGGAGCATGCACCATAATGACGCATGATGAAATGGTGTCGTTTCAAACCGACGTAACGGTGAGGTATGGCTCTCGAAGCATCGCGTTGTTACCTCGCCACAAAAGGCTCGCTCCTCGACCAAGATGCTCAGATTTCTCAAAATGCAAACTGGCGAGGTCTGCCCATCGAGCTCGCCCAAAGACGAACCCGACAGGCGGATGGACTAACTGTATGGGTCAAAATCTGATCAAAAGAATTCTACTTAAGGAAAAACGACCAGGATTCAATCAGGCCGAAGTCACGTACAAGAAGCAATATACCGGCGAATGGTTCAGCAGTCGAGGTCGAGCACTCGGATCGGCCAAACGGCTAGTCCAACACTTAGATATTTTAGAGGACTATTCTACATGATATTCTAAGAACTTAGGTACTCCGGTTAAGGACCACCGGGTAAGAGAAGTGTTTTGTATAAATAGCAGGAGAGAGGGTAATGAAAGGGGGGCTGATTCTAGAAAACACACACACATCTCTTTTAGAGGGAAGATGGTCTATCACCTTAGGCTCTTCGCAAAAAGGGAGAAAAGTCTTAAGATTCTTGCATTCGTCTATCATTCCACTTTATCAAATGAACGAGGATTAAATTTTTGGTCAAGATTGGGTGAATCGTTTCCTTTATTTACTTTTCGTTATCCTTTGATGTTGTTCAAGTCACCATCTTTTTCTTACATTATGGAATCCAATCGTGACTATAAATGATTTTTATGTTCAACTACGCTTGTTCATTCCTATCTTTTATCTCAAATCTAGAATTAATTATTTTTGACTAGGATTTACTCTCTATCTTCTTATTTAATTAGTTTAACAAAAAAGATTAAAACTTTTTGGTCAAACAGACACGATCAATAGGAAGTGAAGATATAAATTCGCAATACTATGACTCATTATTTGAGCCGTACGCTCAATCTTCATATTTCGATAGATAAATAGAACTTTTACCATTAAATTGTTAAAGAATAAGGGTTAACGATGCTAATTAGGAAATTCAACACATGATTTGCGTTAGAATTGTCAGGCGAACCCCAAACATAGGGAATTAGGCGTGTTTAGGACGCATAGTCGGGCGCTGAAATCTTAAGTGTCATAGAACTAAGCAGCATATATGTGCCCTAGAGCGTGTTGCAAGTGCCACGCCCCGAGGCGAGCCCACACTGACCACAACCAGCAAATGAGGAAATTGAAGAACAATCCCAAACACATATTCGGATATCGGGGGTGCGTGGGTCCTGTTTGTCCAGACTACTCATGCTCACCACGCAGATATAAACACAAGGAAGCAATAAGGAGGCAAATTATTGTCCAATAGGGAGTGAGGCAATCTCACCTTATCCACACTCCTACCACAACCTTAAATTACACTGACCATTACACACTATCCATAGAGCCAACTGATCATAATTTATAACAAAATCCATCTGGAAACAAACTACACTTAAAAAGTGTTTTTAAAATTATTCTCGGATCCAAGATTGTAATATATCAAGAAATGGCAGCAATGAACTCTAGTGTATTGGCATGCAGTTATGCAGTGTCAGGCATTGGTGCATCTGAACTCACCTCAAAACATGCCTCTCTTGCTTCCCAATCAGTTCAAAAATGGCCAGTTATTAAGGCTCAACAGTCAAAGGTGTTGGATTCAGAAGCCAAAAAGGACCAATCTGCTGGAAGAAGAATCGCGCTTCTTGGCTTAGCTGCTGCCCTTTTCACCGCTGCTTCCGCCAACTCCTCAGCCAACGCTGGCGTTATCGACGATTATCTTGAGAAAAGCAAAGCCAACAAGGTATGTAAATATGTCTAATTACTAGTCCTTTTCATTAACGACAACAATAAACTCAGTATAATTCGACAAGTAGAGTTCGAGGAGGGTAATGTGTAGGCCGACCTTACTAGAGAGACTGTTTCGATAGACCCTCGGCTAAGTCCGTTTCATTGTAGTTTTTCTTTTTAATTTTTGTTTTACCTTTAGCGGTATGCTTTTTTAGCCAAAGAAATTTCTAAGGTATGGTAAATTAATCACAAGCTCTAAAGTCTTTCTTTCTTTCTTAAAATTCATATCCAATCAAACTATTATATATGGGACACTCTAGGCAAATCCTATATCGACAAAAAACAAGCCTCAAACTCTAGTGACACGTTTTAAAGCCATGTGGGTCTACGCCCTAAGCGGACTATTTCACTAATGCGTTGGGCTGTTACAATATATTTCGGGGATTATTATACAAATAACCGGCCAATATTCATTATTTACTTTTTCTAGCGGTATACGTAGAGCATATATTAATTAATAATTATACACACATTATACGTAGATTTTATATATACTCCATCCTTTCAATTTATGTGAACCTATTTATCTGCTCAAAGAGTTTAAGGAAAAAGAGAATGTCTTTCAAAATTTGTGGTGTAGAATGTGACACATATATTTTGTGTGACTATAATATATGCATAAAGGTAAAATATTTCTAAATATGGAAAGATGTCATTCTTTTTGGACTGACTAAAAAAAGATACGTGCACATAAATTGAAACAAAAGAAGTATTATATATCTGCCGACTATTTTTTGGTTAAGAGATTACGCGGACGGTTATTTGGTTAATTCTTCTAAATTTCAAGTGAAAATTGAGATCATTTATGTTTCTTTTTATTTTTTTAAGTTGTTACTAAAATATAGAATATACTATTCATAAATTACAAGCCTTTTCAATTTGCCAATTTAGGAATTGAATGACAAGAAGAGGTTGGCCACAAGTGGAGCAAACTTCGCGAGAGCATACACAGTTCAGTTTGGCACATGCAAGTTCCCTGAAAACTTCACCGGCTGCCAAGACCTTGCCAAACAAAAGGTTTGTACCTTCTTACTCCTAATAAAAAGATTAATTCGAAAAATTAATATAAAAATGGAATTCCATTTAAAGAGGATGAGAATTACACTGAATATTTACACAACTCATGTATAATACTCGAAATATAAAATTTGGATTAATCAGCATTTGACTTGGTATAATCTTCTGTTTTACCTTTGTGTAGTTTATGTTTTGATAATGATATGCTAATATTTGTATTTTACTAAATTCAGAAAGTGCCATTTATAAGTGATGACTTGGCCTTGGAGTGCGAGGGCAAGGACAAATACAAGTGCGGTTCTAATGTGTTCTGGAAATGGTGAAGCATATGAAGACTTTTGTAGTCTTACCAAAATGTATCTATTTTGACAGTCAGAAGTAATTACCATCCATTTTCATTTCAATCTTTATTAAACTTCCCATTGCTTACTTTTCCATCTTACACCTACTATTCCTTCCATTTCAATTTATTTGAACTTATTTAATTGAACATGAAATTTAAAAAAAACGAAAGAAAGACTTTTAAAATAAGGCAAATTATATGTGATCACCCTTCATTGAAAAATTACACTATATATATATATATAGATTAAATAATAAATTTTAGAGGTATCAATACTAAATACCCTTTGTGGAAGAATTTTGTTCACTTCTTTTAAGATTGAATAACTTTAAAACAAATTCTAGCCTTGTTATTTGAAACTTGTATTTAAAAGATATCACAATATTTTGGTAGTTTTTGAAACTTGTTATCTTAGAAACGTATCATTATATTTGTGTGATCATAAATTCTTTCACTTAGAGAAAAAAATACCCGTTCAATTCAAGTGAAGCCAAGCTAGTTCAAATTAATTGCAAGTTTACCAGGTATAGGGGTGACAAATCAGAGGATTGTGCTGAATTTGACCGGATTAAAAAGTGTTAGATCAATAAATACCCGTCCAAAATATATACCCGAGCTAAGATGGCTTGCGTCAAAATAAATTGACAATGAGTCCTAACTCAATCTGCGTAAAATAACCCAATTTTTATGCCTTTATTAGGATATCAATAGACATTCTTTTAAAGTAACTTATTACTATTTGAATTACTTGAATTGACTAAATAATATACTTTATAGAATCTACAGTTAAAATAATTTGCTGAAAAGAATATGACAAACCATTGCACTTATTTGCTCTCTATTCATAACTTTAGCAACTTGCACTAAATGTAGTCTACTGTTCTTATAGAATACGTAGAATCACAAGAACAAGAAAGTAACTTGACTTTTTATACTGACCCAACTATTTTACAAGTGCTAGACAGCGGCCGCTCAATCTAATATGTGGCCTAAAGTCAAAAGTTAAAAGAGGCCCTAAAATTTTTATATATTTCATTTGATATTTATTTTTCTAGCTTTTTAAAATACAAGAAAGTTAATTATATTTGGATAATTAATTTTTTTCACTTAACAATATGGCCAGTATGTGTAGTTCTCATGAAACATTGTTAATCTTAATTTATATATTATTGGTTTAATTTAATTTTTTTTCCAAATGACAATACATTTAGAGAAAATATTAAAACTAATCTATAAGCAATAGAATCATTTAAAAAAAAAAAAATTAGATTATCATCTTTTAATTGTACAATTTTCATCTCACTTTTAATTCCAAAAATTGGTAAAACCATCAATTTCATATATCATTATGCTTCAAAATATATTCAAGGTTAATAGCTTGTTTGACCAAGCTTCTCCAATGGCAAAAATATTTTTTTCCCCCAAAAAATATATTTTTAAGAATTGAGGTGTTTGGTCAAGCTTTTAGGAGGAAACATGCTACAAGTAGCATATTTTCTGATCTAATCGTTGAATAGTCTAGTTAGCTTGAGTTTGAACATATTTAAAAAGACATTCAAAATATTGAATTGAAAAACATCTTACAACACCGAAGCTATAAACATGATTTAAGTTCAAATGCATGAGACAAAATTAAGATAGGAGGTAGCTACAAATATAATCGCCTTCCATTTTCAACCTTAATGACACATCACATAATTTAAAATAGTACATCGTATAAACATTGAAAATATGGAAGTCTTGGTTGATAAAAATTGACAACCTATGATAGCAAAAAAAAATTCCACTACAAATAAATACATTATTATATATATAATTGATTAAGTTTTGGGCGCCTAAAATCATTGCTTTAGTAGCTTTAGGGTTGAGCTGCCTCTGGTGCTACATAGGAGATAAACATACAAATTCCACCATACAAATTCTCAGCCCGGTTGGGGATTGTATGGTTGGAGGCATGGTCTATTCGTAGTTGCACTTGGGTTTAATCTTTGTAGAGGCTTTATTTCTCATTTGACCTCTTGAGAAGTTTGGACATGAGTTAAATGTTTCAATGGTCTCAAATGTTTTTTTGATTCACCTAATATTTGGTATCAATTATATTTTATATAAAATATCATAAAACTTGATCTAATTAGGTCAAAAGCTGAACATAAATGTCAAAAATCATATACATAAAACTCCTTTATTTGAAACCGTGTCAAGCTTTAACTCGCAATTGTTTTCCTACTTCACAATATAGTTTTGCTTAATGTCACGACCAAAATCTCCCTCCGTAGAATGTCGTGATAGCACCTAGTCTTAGGAACTAGGTAAGTCAAAAATTTACTGAAATAATAACTTTCATGATCCCAAATTCACTAGTCGTGATGGCACCTAACCCTATCCGCTAGGTAAGCCAACTAATAAATTATCCAATTTCAATAATATTAACAAGACAATTAAACGAAAGTAATTTACTGAATTTTATACATTTCTCAAGGACTGACAGTACAAATCATGAGCTTCTAAGAATAGAGTTTACAAAGCGAAAATAAAATAAATACATAATCTGTTTGAAAAGTACATAAACAGAGCTTTATAGACCTAAAGCTACCACGAACAAGGGGTAGCCACAACCGAGACGCAGGTAAATCTTCAATCCAGCTCCTATCGAACACAGCAATATCATCAGCCAACATCTGCATGCAAGGTGCAGAAGTGTGTATGTGTACAACCGACCCCATGTACTCAGTAAGTAATAACCCTAACCTTAGGTTGAAAGCAGTGACGAGTTAACATTAGTTCGGGTTCAATACCAATATCTCACTAACAGTTCATAACAACATAATACAAGTATAAAATAGGTATCTCTGAAGTAAAAAATGTTCAGCTCGTTCACAGTTCCAAAAAATGATCTTTCAAGTATCTCATTGAAAAATCCCAAATCTCTTAGCGAAAATGCCAAAAGTACGAGTGCGTTTGAAAACTGTAATTTTCCAAATATCCTTCCCAAAATAAATAAAAATATTTCATTTTCTTTCCAAATAAAAAGTATAAAATATCTCTCTATGCCCACATAAGTCATGAATGACGTGATACCGTATAACATGAGGAAAAATGCATCTCTATGCATGTATGTCATGTGTGCATGCAAATTTCATGTATCTAGGAGATGAATCATATACTCCACACTCTCAGAATACTCAATCTCATTGTTTCACACTTTTCACTCATCATGCTCAACCACTAGGTACTGTATATGGCCCATACGACCCAGGGAAGATCCATCCAGGAATATATACATCACCGACCATCAGTTACTCAGTACCGAGGAAAGCTAATTCGGCCCCATGGAAAAGATCCATATCCAGGTATATAAATGCTTCGGACAAGATCCATGTCCAGGGAAGATCCATCCCTCAATATAATCAACCGCACTTACTGGGAGTGTGTACAGACTCCGGAGGGGCTCCTACAGCCAAAGCGCTATCATAAACTAGATCCAGGAATAAATCAATATAAGCGCTATCATGTAGCCCGATCCCATAAATTTCACTCATAATCAGTCTCTCATCCTCACTCAGCTCTCCAGTCTCACTCATGGGCTCACAGTGTCATGAAACTAGCCCGACAACAATGATATGATGAATCAATAAACAACAACTGAAACTGAGATATGATATGAATGCATGAATATGACTGAGCATGAAATATCAATGAAATCAGTGAGATGATGATCTCGCCAAAACTCACACAACAAATATATATAATGAGGTGGTCGAATCAATAATAAAAATCCAACGCAATTCGGGGTTGAAACCTCAGAGAGTTAGTATTTGGATTAGGTGTATACTTAGTGTGAATGTATGATATGCACTAGATTACTCTTCCACATTATTGTTTGTTGTTTCTACTTCTACTTTGAGCTATTGATTGCAATTATAAACTAGGAGACAACATTTTTTATTTTGGTTGTTTTTCAAATGATAAAAGGTATAGGGTTGCGACTTCCGCCTAGTTTGTTACCTAACGGATTTAGAGATTTAGGGCATGTTTGATTGATCGGGATACAATATAACAATCACACTCAGTTACTCACTCAATACCAGTCGGTAGTTTGAGTGGCATTGCCCAATTTGGCTTTCTCATCTCCAAATGGGTATTTCACAAAGCAAGTGATAAATGCTCTAGTCGGGTCTTATCATCTCTAGGTTCGACTCTTTAATTGGGGATATCAATTTCTTGAGTTCACCCCAATTCCTAGTTAGCCAAGTTTTCCTATACTTAGTCTTTCTTTCTCAAGTAGAGACTAAGCCAAATAGGCATGAATCAGCGTTTGTAACCATTAATTCTAGAATTCATGGAAGAACAAGGCTAAATATCATATACCCAATCATAAATAAGCCCTAAATCAATTACTCATTAAGTACACATACTAGGGTTGGGTCACAACCCTAGCTAAGGGTTTAGCTACTCATAGAAAATGAAGAAATAAAAGAAGAAATTAAGATAGAATGCATAATAATTGATTAAGGAAAGAAAATCTAATGTTTAGAAGCTAATCTAGTACAATATTACTCAATACAGTAAAGAATAACGGCTCAGGTGCTCCTTATTGATACAACTTGACCTAAAAATGATAAAATTTTTTATTTATACTAAGTCAAAAATATCTGATAAAAATACCCCTACGGAGGTTGTGCGGCCGCACAATTCTATGTGCGGTCCACACTTTGATCTTGACTAGTCAACAGAGCTTTCGGCGGTCACATAAAAGTGTGATGCATCCGCATTTCATCTAATTGTGCGGACCACACATTTCTGAGGGTGGACGCAGAAAGCTTCTTCTGCGGACCGCACATTTGTGAGTGCGGCCGCGCTTTGGCTCTTGCGGCCGCACAATAATTGGGTGGTCCGCATATCCTCTGATTGCCTAGAATCAAATCTCTGAATCTCCTCCTCTGCGGCCGTACAATAATTGTGCGGTCCACATTCTCTGAAGAAAATCTAACAGTGCTCTTTCATTGTTTGTGGCCGCACACAGTATTGTGCGGTCCGCACTGTAGGCCTTTTTGCATTGTTTTGGTCCTTTTCCAATTTTGACTCATTTTTAGTTGATTTTCACTTCTTTGGCTCATTTCCCAATATTCCTGCAAGAAAGTACATTTCATTAGTTCTCGGGAATACCTTTAAGCATTTTGAGCTAAAACGCAAGTAAAAGAGAGAAAATAAGTGGTCAAAATCTCTACTTATCAACTCCCCCAAACTTAAGCTTTTGATTGTCCTCAAGAAGTTAAGGCAATTCCCACCTCCACTAGAAAAAGAGATATTTCAGCTGGCCTAAGTTGGGTTTAACACAAATCAATTGGGACCAACAATTACCAACACGCTCATGAATCATTAACAAGCATATGATTTGAATGTTGAAGCACAAATGGCTCTAATGTGACACTTGAGCATCAAGGGTTGACTTTGTTCATCAAGGAAGCTCGCACTTTCATGAAAGTCAGTGTGGATCCCAAACTCCTCCTCCTATACTCTCCAGGAGCTCATCTCACTCAAGAATGAAGAATTCAAAAACAATGACTCGAGAAAGACTCGCTCATCACTCTCAAAAGAATGTCACAAGCCCGAATCTAAGTACCATATGCTTGCCCCTCATGTACATCACCACTAATGTAAGCTCGTTCGGCTTGAAACCACGTAGGGCTTTTTTGGCATGTAATGAAGGCTTTTGAAATAAGGAGGGAAGTATCAGAGTGGAATTGGTTCATCTTTCCTTTAGCACTTCATATTCTCTTGTTTTCTCATACTTTTTCGACTCTTAGAGTCATTTTCTTTTCCCTTAGGGGGATTAGAGACACTTGACATCACTCTTTCTTTGTCATGCTATTCACAATCTCCTTCTTTGCTTTCTGTATGCTTTGCACTTTTGCTTTCTTTTGCATCTTTTCAATCCTTTCACATTATTCACTTTCTTTTTCTTTGCCTTTTCCTCTTATTCATTTCTTTTGTTTTTTTGTGCTTTGAAACCATCTTTAAACTCCTCGTATCTCCCCCAAACTTATGTTTTTGCCATTTGAATCACACGAGTGCTAAAGAAAAGTCAGGTGCCAAGATAGAGTAACTAGAAAACGGTTAAAGGCTTGCAATGTGGTTATCGAATAAAAAGGCATTAGGCTCAAAAGGGTTTACTAAGGATGATATCGTTGGTGGGCCATGGAAGGTTTCAAAACGGGCCAAGGAGAGCCTACAATCACTTCCCAAGCCAAGCTAACTTAGAATTTCTCCTAGAAACACGTTTGAGGCAAGTTCTATACCATTCACACGAGGTACTTAGACTTGTAACAAAATACCTCACCTCTCACACACCTGGATTTTTAAAGAGAAAGTAGTCGAGGGCCCACAACAAACGCCTTCAAGATTGAAAATCGCTAATGGTTCAACTAAACCACCCGATGATTGCCTAAGTCAACACAAGAGTCACAAGGTACTAACTAGAGTTATTTATTTACAAAAATTTATTTTTAATCATAAGCGCATAGTTAAGTGTGTTGGTACCACATGAAGCATGTTCGACCCTTATCTATTAATTAACACTACTTGTTTCTACCTAAGCATCAAAAAATGACTCAATCCCTTAAGAGACACCCGGTTCACACAAGACCCACCTTTGGAAAGAACTGTTGCCTTAAGAAAACCAAAGGCTTATTATTCACTAAAACATAAAAAGAAGCTAACAAATCAAAAAGAAGCTCATAAAGTAACTAAGAAGCTATTCTATTAAGAAAGCAAAATGAAGAAGCTATGAAATAAATTACTGAAGGTAAAGAAAATGAATATATACAAGAGGGATGATTATATACATAATGAGGAAGAAAATAAAGATAAAATAAAAAGAAAAAGAAAAAGAGTATTAAAGTTATTACAGGACCAAATGTAATCAAATGTCATACAGTCATCCAAATCATCAAAATTACCAAAATAGACCACCCCCCAGAAAAAGAATAAACATTGTCCTCAATGCGTAGAAAAATCAAAACATAAGAGGGTAGAGAGTAAAGAAAACTCCCTATGTGGTCTCGGGGTGACTGGCAACATCATCGCCCTCGGTCTCCTCTAGCTGTATGTCATCATCTTCGGGCTAAGGGACAACAGGGTTGGTGAGCAGCTGAAACATCTCCTCAGCTGTGGGGGCAGTGTGATATGGCTCTTCAGACAGGCCAGCTGATGCCTCTGCTGCTGGTGCTGCTGGTTCAGCTGGTGCTGATGGACCTGTCTCTATCAGTAGATCAAAGGGTAAATCACCTGCTGCTGCTAACTTCTTCACCTCCTGTCTCAAACTCTCCACTGCTTTCTTCGAAACCTGGGACTTTCTCATCTTCTTCACTTGATTGGCCAACTCCTCAATGGCACCCTCCTGAGATACTAGAGTGTCCATGATAGTCTTCTGGTTGTCCAGAATCTTCTTCAATGTTTTCTCCACTGACGGAGGTACCTGTGACACTGCTGGGGTAGAGGACTACGATGCAACAGTACCGTATATGTCAGACAACTTAGAAATGGTTGTCTGCATCCAGTTGTTGAGGCTCGCCAAAGTCTGGGAGACTCACAACGCAGTGAGAGGATAAGTGGATAGGCTGGCACTGTAACTGAACTTGGTGGCCTAGAGGATGAAGGTGATGGCATGATGGTTGTCTCGGTGGAAGGTCCGGCTGCTGTGGAAGGCATGGGAGCTGTAGATGGCTCAGGAAAAACCTCTGAACCTACCACTGATGGCTCGTCAGACTGACCAACGGTGGTAGTGTCCTTACCCTTGAACATTGGGTTGTCCGCACGCTGCAAGTGATACCATGAAAAAGGCCTCTTAGATTTTATCTTTGTGTCATATGGCCTTAGATCCACCTTTGCATCATTGAAGTACTCTGTGAGGGTGTTCGGATAGGGGTAGGACTTTTCACTTTTTTTGACCGCCAATGTGATTTTGGTTGACATGATGGCACCCATATTGATCGGGTACCCCGCCATACTATAAGCTACCAGAACTGCTCGGGGAAGTGGGAGGATGTTCTCATTCAAGATCGGATCAATGCTTCTACACACAAAGGTTTTCCACCCTTTAGCTTCGAAATTGAGGGTGGCCCAGAGGATAGGAACTCCTGCTGTGATCCATGGTGGTGGTGTTCCTCGGGCAGCTAAAATCTCAGCTAGCCAAGGGCAAGCTGCTTCACCCCATAGCTAACTTCTCTATGTACTGGACTGCCTCGACTTGCTCAAAACCCACATAAGCATTCAAAGAGATGCCATCGAAACAGACTTTTAAATTTCTCACTTTCGTCACTTTTTTCCCCTTCTTGATGTGAGCTACATTTGCGTAGAACTCCCTGACCAAGTGCTCATTTGCATCCAAGACCGGATGAGTGAACCACTTCCATCCCTTGCGCTCCTGGAACTGTCTAAGGACATTCGTATTATGAACATCCAAATCCTTCATCAAGAATCGTCGCTCAAGTGTGAGCGACCTCATAGGCCACAACTCCCAAAATCTATTAAATGCTGACAGGCTGACAAATATATCTTCCCGTATTTCCCTCTTCTTTGTCCTCTCAAGACCACCCACTTGAGTGTCTCCCCCTCTACCGTCATCCGGTACATCATCATCATCGACATCAATAGGTTTCAGAGGAGTAGTTGAAGAGGAAGGCTCGAAACCCTGCCCAAACTCACACCATAAATATATATAGTGAGGCGGTCGAAGAAATAATAAAATCCAATGTAAGTCGGGGTCGAATCCTCAGGGAGTTAGGATTTGGATTAGGTATATACTTAGTGTGAATGTATGATATGCCCTAGATTACTCTTCCACATTCTTCTTTGTTGTTTCTACTTCTACTTTGAGCTATTGATTGACAATTATAAACTAGGAGACAATATTTTTGGTTTTGGTTGTTTTTCAAATGATAAAAGGTCTAGGGTTGCGACTTTCGCCTAGTTGGTTACCTAACGAATTTAAAGCTTTAACAAATGTTTGGTTGATCGGGATATAATATAGAAATCACAGTCAATTACTCACTCTATACCTCTCGGTAGTTTGAGTGACTTTGCCCAATTTGGCTTTCTCAAGTCGAAATGGGTGTTTCACAAAGCAAGTGATAAATGCTCTAGTCGGGTCTTACTATCTCTAGGTTCGACTCTTTAATTGGGGCTATCAATTTCTTGAGTTCACCCCAATTTCTAGTTAGCCAAGTTTTCCTAGACTTAGTCTCTCTTTCTCAAGTAAAGACTAAGCCAAATAGGCATGAATCAATGTTTGCAACCATTAATTCTAGAATTCAAGGAAGAACAAGGCTGAATATTATATACCCAATCATAAATAAGCCCTAAATAAATAACCCATTAAGTACCCATACTAGGGTTGGGTCACAACCCTAGCTTAGAGTTTAGCTACTCATAGAAAATGAAGAGATAAAAGAAGAAATTAAGATAGAATGCATAATAATTGATTAAGGAAAGAAATCTAATGTTTAGAAGCTAATCTAGTACAATATTACTCAATACAGTAACGAATAACGGCTCAAGTTCTCCTTATTGATAAAACATGACCTAAAATGACAAAAAGTTCTATTTATACTAAGCTGAAAATATCTGACAAAAATGCCCCTGTGAAGATTGTGCGGCCGCACAATTCTGTGTGTGGCCCGCACTTTGATCTTGACTGGTCAACTGAGCTTTCTGTGGTCTCATAAAAGTGGGATGCAGCCGCACTTCATAAATTGTGCGGACCACACATTTTTGAGTGCGGTCGCACACTTGAATTTGGCTGGGACTTGGACCTTCTTATGCGGACCGCACATTTGTGAGTGTGGCCTCACTTTAGCTCTTGCGGCCACACAATAATAGTGCAGTCCGCATATCCTCATATTTCCTAAAATCAACTCTCTGAATTTCCTCCTCTGCGGCCTCACAATAATTGTGCGGTCCGCATTCTTTGAAGGAAATCTAACAGTGCTTTTTCATTGTTTGCGGCCACACACATTATTGTGCGGTCCGCACTGTAGGCCTTTTTGAATTGTGTTGGTCCTTGTTTAATTTTGACTTCTTTTTGAGTTGATTTTCACTTCTTTGGCTCGTTTCTCAATATTCCTGCAAGAAAGCAGATTTCATTAGTTCTCGGGAATACCTTTAAGTATTTTTGAGCTAAAACGCAAGTAAAAGAGAGCAAATAAGCGGTCAAAATCCCTACTTATAATATGACAGCAAGAAACGACCACTATGGGTCCTAGCAATATCAGCATAATGCCTAAACATGACATTTAACATGATTAACAGCTCAATTACTTTATCACATAGTGAAAACACATATATCAACAAACTAGGGCCACAATACAGTGCCATTGAAACAACGGAGTCACAATTCATAGGATGCACACCCACATGCCCGTCACATAGCATATGCGTCACCTCATCATCAATCACATAACACGTATTACAGGGTTTCATACCCTCAACACTAAGTTTAGAAGAGTTACTTACCTCCAACGAGCCAATACCAATGCCGAACAAGCCAAGCGATGCTCCAAGGATTCCATCCCGCGCGTTCCAACCTCCGAACGACTCGAAACTAACCAACAAAAAATCAAATACATCAAACAATGCTAAAGGAACCAATCCCGATCATAAAAGGTCAAATCTTGAATCAAAGCCCGAAATTGTCCAAAAAGCACAGCCCGGGCCCGCACCTCGAAACCCGACAAAACTCACAAAATTCGACAACCCATTCAATTACGAATCCAACCATACTACTTTCACTCAATTCCGACTCCAAATCGAGTTCAAAACTCAAAAATTTGTATTATGAAGCTTTAGGCCGAAACCCCCAATTTCTCTTTAAAATTCATCAACCAATTGCCAAAAATGAACATAGATTCGTGAAATATAACAAAAGACGAGTAGAGAACATTTACCCCAATCCTTGTGATGAAATTTGCTCCAAAGATCTCCTCAATCCGAGTCCCACATCTCAAAATATGAAGAGAGACCAAAACCTTCGACTTTATATCCTCTGCCCAGCACTTCCGCACCCGCTTCTACGGAATCAACTGAGGACTCGACCTTCACACCTGCAGACAACATGCCCGCTTTTGCGACATCGCAGGTGCGAGCCACCATCCGCAACTGCGAAATATCTCGCTCCTGCACTCCCTCACCTCGCACCTACGCATCCGCATATTCGCCCAAATCTCCGCTTCTGTGGTCTTCCTCACCCAGCACTATTTCCGTTCCTGCGACCCCTTCTTCGCTTCTGCGGCCATTGCACCTGCGCAAACCAACTGCAGGTGCGGTCACACTAGAACCATCAATAGCAACATTGAAGAAAATGATCCAAAATCAATCTGAAATACGCTCAAGCCCCTCGGGACCCCGTCCAAACATACCAACAAGTCACATAACATAACACGAACCTACTTGAGGCTTCAAAACACACATAAAAATATTAAAACGATGAATCACACCTCAAATCAAAATCTATGAACGTTGAACTTTAAATTTCCAAAACACGCACCGAAATATATCAAATCATCCTGGAATGAAATCAAATTTTGTACACATATTCCAATTCCCAGAAGCACAATCTGAATCCGATATCCTCAAATTCAACTTTCGGTCAAACTTATGAATTTTCCAAACCTTCAAATTTCTAATTTTTGCCAACCCGAGCCGAAACCTTCTGGAAACGTCCAAATGCAAATCCAGGCATACGCCCGAGTCCGAAATCACCATCTGGGCCTAGCGGAACCATTAAAACTTTTTTCCAAGGTCAAATTCATAAAAATTCAAACTTAGTCAGCTCTTTCAACTTAAAGCTTCAACAATGAAATTCATTCTTTCACATCGATTCCGAAGCGAAAGCAAATTCTCAAAATGACTGGTCAGGTCGTTATATCCTCACCCACTTAAACATACGTTCATCCTCGAACGTGCCAAGAGTTGTTCTTAAAACTATCAAAATGCCGTATAACCTTACCATGCACATACCCGGGGGTGATCCCACGTCACCCTATCCTATACTGGTCTGATAACACAACAGAACTGAAATTTCTTAATTCAACCTAGCCCATCAGCCTTAGAATCCAATTTCCAACATATGGAATTTTCTATAACATCAGGACCTCGCATCAACATACTGTATGAGTCTAAACAAGCTATATCAAGACATATCCATAACCCAAGATGTAATCACGTGATATACTGCATAACTCAAAATACTCATAGCAAAATCTCCAATAACAGTAGCTGCCCAAAACAACCCAACTCCGGTAATAAACGTCATATCAAACAAAACCTCGTTTTAGAACCTTCATACATTGCTGATAATGAAAGAACACACAGAAACTCATAACCATTTATCAAATCAACAAGTTGTGGAGCTCCCTCTCCTTCAACAATAATTATAGCCAATTCCTAAGCCGACATCCGATATTATTCTTCTAAATATACCGCAATCAAATCCGATAGAACCCATCCTAGATTCGACAACATCATCTTATCGAATACCAACTACTCTACCGATACACAACACCAATACTACCTAGAGCCACAAATCGTGCAATACATGCATCAATAAGCAACAATCCAAATGTACTCAATAGCGAAAATGACTCAATCAAGAGAATCGTCCCGCAAGCTCAACGGGTACCACAACCATTCAATGGTAAGAACCCATCACACACTGTAGAACCATCAGTCGTATCTAACACAAACGTTCATACCTCAACATAACTCTCCCGCAATGTGAGACTCCATCTAAACGTTGGTCCATATCATATACCTCGAGCCACCCTGCTCAAAATCAAAAGCCACGCGGAATTCGACATCAAGTACCCAGAGTGCATTACCTTAACCACAGAGAATCAAATAACACAATGCCACACAAAACTCGAAAGAACATAACCAATACACCCTCAATCATGAAATACCCAATTACTCAATTACTCAAATTCCCTACAAGACCACCATAGAACCGCACTGTGCGTGCCAAAAATCAACGAATTACAACCCCTCGTAGCATAGTAGAGTATCTCGTAGGAAATTTCAGAACACGAATAAGTTTAGCAACAACCGAATAGCACATCCCTTAACAATAACATTATGGAGAAAACCAATCCAACTCTGTGTAGATTACACATCCTAATGGGGAATACTAATGGAACCCCCAAACCAACTCCAGACGCCCACAAATGTATAAATAAGACTCTGAAAGCCCACAATGTCCAAATCATAACACATACTATCATCTGGATAGCTTCGGCCATGACTTCACAATCCACAACCATGGAACAACACGCTTCTGAGACCTCTCAGTCTCCAAATCCACAGAACACACGAATCGCCATATTGGATACCAACTCCACCGCCAAAAGGTCTAACACATCTCTCATACACGATCGTCCCACAAGGAATACTCCTAAAATTCTTCTATGCCACATATCAGAATTCGAATATCAAAAATCGATCATCCAAGAAAGTGTCGCAGTATTAGTGAAGTATCCATACATAAAAAGACACTAACTCTTCTGAGATGTATACTCTCATCAAGTTATACCAAATAGTAATATCATTTACCTAGTCATCTGAAACCGCCTATGATGCCGACGAAATTCCCTTCAAAACTGAACTATGACCTTGCACATGCCATCTCGATCCCACACAACATACTGCATCTACTATGCCATTCTGTGAAGAGTACAAGAATCTTATAATCAACTCTAAGTGACAAGCATAATTTATATCTGATCAGTCAAAAACCTTCCAATTGATCCCATCCTGGAGAAAATCTCAATACGCAACATAATCCTCACGCCGGTAGGAAACATACTCCTCGATCCACAGTAAAAATCATTGAGAATCTTCGAAACTCATTTTCACATAACCAAGCTATCAGAACCGAATCCCTCAAACTCAACCCAAGCCACGCAGGTCACCAAAAACCCAAGAACATTGCCACGAAACACCTGTAGAGAATAGCCACACCATAAGTACTCAAAGAACCGATCATACCCATTACTGTGTTGATCCACCCTACTACCAAGTTGTCCTATTTCTACAAGTCCTTCCAACTTGCCTTCAAATTGATACTTCTCCTTCCTAGAACACCATGATCCTTAACCAAAATTCGCCACACCCAAGAGACCCTAGTATAAAACCATAAGCCGTTGACTTCCCTCTTAAGCACCCCGAAGCACCACAACTGAGACACCCACTCTAAAGAGACCTTATGTGAACTTAAAACTGTTTCCTTCACCTTCTTGATACTGAAATGCAATTCCCCAATGATATAAAAATGTCACAAGTCTCGACACCGCCCAATGTAATTCTCAGTTTCTATCTATATACAAATATTGAAAAGTCCAAATTACTACATTCAAATATTGAATCCCTTAGAACCATTCTCGAGAGTCATCCACTCTACTAAAATCTCAATATAACTGACCCAATGGATCGAACGAACTGTGCCCCATTAGCACACCAACACCTAAGGGAGTAACCCACACTCCTAAGCAGCCGAGCAAATTCCTACTCCACGCACACTACATCCTTTACGAATAACAACTCAATAATTCAATGATTCATGTTTTCCCATAGAGTATAATACAACTTGTATCCAGAAATTCGTTTACTCGACTCATCCTCAAACTGAACCCCTACAGTTATGTCACGACCCAAAAACTAACCCTGTCATGATGGATCCTATCGTTGTACTAGGAAAGCCGACATAATTACCAAAATAACCAATATGTGAATTATTAAAAAAAATATTAAAATTGTTCAATATAAAACCTTAAATAAGGAGTTCAAATCAAAAATAAAAGTGCAGAAGAAAAACAAGCCCGACATCGGGGTGTCACTAGTCATGAGCAACTACTACAAATGCCTTAAACATCAAGACTAACATAGTCTGGGATTAATAAAGTACAAATAAGGGAAGATAAAGGAGGAGGAAAGCAGGGCTGCGACCTCCATGCAGCTACCTTGCTAACTCCAAGAATCTGCGCCAGAAATAACCAACAGACTCAACCGTGTCTAGAAAACACCTAAATCTGCACACAATGTGCAGGGAGTAACGTGAGTACACCAACTCAGTAAGTAACAACCATAAATAAAGACTGAGCAGTAGTGACAAGCAGTAAAACACATAAAGTTCACAATATGAAATCTCTGTAAAGCACAACATGCTTTCAAATTAGTATCTGAGTCAAATCATCTCGTTTAGAAAACCAGTTCCGATGAAAATCATTTAAAGATATTTTCCAACAGTTTCAACAGAGGCTCAATGCAAAAGTCGAGTGAAAAATGATGGAATCATAAACAACCCCTCGGGCAAAACATCACTCTTATACAACCCCTCGGGCAAGACTCATAGTCACTCGTAAACTGCCCCTCAGGCATACCTCACAATCACTCGTAACAGCCCCTCGGGCATACCTCACCATCACTCATGCCTCTCGGTCACTCGACACTTGCACTCAGTAGGTACCTGCGCTCACTAGGGGTGTGTATAGACTCTAGAGGGGCTCCTTCAGCCCAAGCACTATATCAAGCCAAATCATGGCATAAATTGATACGCTCAAATTACACTTAAATAAATAGTGTAAAGCGGTCGATGTCAAACATAATAATCCAACTGGGTTGGGGTCGAATCCCACAGGGAATAAGCGTGAAAGATTACGTGAATAGTGTGAAGCTTAACTTAAATCGCAATTCTATTCCGTTAGCTAAAGAAAAAGAGCGTTGTAATTGAGTGAAGTAGCAACAAGTATGATTCTATATAGTTGTAAATAATTTAATTAACTAAACCAAGGTTGTGTCCCCTTCAATGAAATGTAATGCTATCGGTGTTAATATGATATATTTCTAATGGAAGGTCCTTGATATGAAAATGATCTCTAAATGACTATCCAATATTTTTCAATAGTTGGGTAGTATTTCCTCTTTATGATTTTTCCAAATATAAAATAGTTGCAATTAAGAACAATCAATTATTGCCAAATAAAATCAACTTATCCCTAAGCGATTCTATTAAACAAGATTTAACGCCTTGAGTTTTTGATAGTTACTTCTACCAAAACCTAACCCACCTTTTCCAAGTAAAGAAAGAGTAAAATAATACTTGTTAATATTTGCAACCACCAACAATAAATGAAGAATGAGAAATAAATATATACCAACCAACCATTATATATATATATATATTCAGTGGTAAACACCCATTGACTTTACACCCGTTTAGGGTCCACAACCTTAGTATTTAAAACTAGCCACACATGTTAAAATACAAAAAAATAACAATATTCAATGTCATAATGCTTACAAAAGTGCAAGATTCTTCACTCTAAAGCTTCCAAAAGATGGACTATTTAATGCCTTGTATTGTAGCTTCTTTTTCAGACAAGATGCCCCATAAAACCCTAATAAATCTATTTATAGTGGGCTAAAAATCGGGGCCAAAATTGGACAAGAATACCTCTACAGACAAATTAACCGCATATCTGTCGTAAAACAGGTATGCGGTCCGCATATCCTTCAATTCCATTGCAGATCTCCCGAGTCCAGTTCCAGATGTCGATCACATAGTAGTTATGTGGTTCACATATCTGTTATACGATCGCATTTTCCATCACAAACTTGTGAGGCTCTGACTCTTCTGGAAGTCTGCGGTCTGTTATGCGGCCCGCAAAATTGTTATGCGGTCGCATAATCGACCCTATAATTTACATTTGATTTGGCCATTTGAACTGTTCTACTCTGCGGCTGCCCCTCATGGTTTGTGCTCCGCATGTGAGTTCTGCGGTCCGCATCTGAACTATGCGGCCCACAACTTGTCTTCTTTTTTCTCTTTTTCGGCTTTTTTGACTTTATTTCCATGTTTTCGGGTCCTCAATCCTCATGTACTGCAAAATATCAAAACTTCATAAGAATTAACGAGCAAATGCATTTATAACAAGCTAAAACCTAGTAATTGGTATTAAATGTGCCGAAATTCTACGGCACATCAACACCCCCAACTTAAACTCTTGCTTGTCCTCAAGAAACTAAAACAACATTATCCTATCTTAGACTCTAACTGACGACATGAAATAGTAGTGATCTTGGATGGTTTTAATTTCAGTTCACAAGCATGTGATGTCATTTATTTACCCTTCCTGGACAACCATTATTATTCACAAAGAAGCTAATCAACCTGTGAACTTTGAGCCTCGACCAATTTGATAAAATATTGCTCTCAGCTAAGTGCACTTGCATTCAACTTCAAGAACTTAATTTCTGCTAAACCTTGCAGTTCATGTACCCTTACAAGAAAGAAGGTCCCCAAAATCACCATATTTACAGAGACAACACAGGGGACAGATTTACAAAGACACTCACTCTCACAAGGAATTTCAAGTGTTACAACATATCATGCCATAAGCTTGCCCTTATTTTAATTCGCTGCCTATTCAAAAACATTCGATTGGAGATCCCAAAAGGACTTTTTAAGCTTGTAATGTAGGTTTTGGGAAGGGTTGGATAAGAATTTGGGATACAAGTGACTATACCCTCCTTGAGCACTACTCACATTTGTCTCTCTTTTTGCACTTTATTTCTTTTCAAACCTCACACCCTTCTAGTTATCGACATAGAACCACCTTGAATACCTCTCTACTTTCTTCAAGACTCCACATCTATATACTTTTTTTTATACCACTATTTTTTTGTATTTTCTTGTTGAGCTTGAATAATTTCACATGAGCACTTTCAGGTCTATGATCCTACACTCAATATACAACCTTACCAACCTCCAACTTGACACCACACCCCCAACTTAAGATTTTAGTCTCATTTTTAATGTTCAAGGAGGGACGAGTTCAAAAGAGGGAATTATTTTACAAAAAGGGAAATGTTTGTAATGAGGTAACCAAAGAAAAGGTTAAGGCTCAAATGGGGTGACTAGTGATAATGTCTATGCAATGGTTAGCTTGAAAGGCTAACGAGGTTATTCGAATAACACAAAGAAGGCCTAAGGTCATCTCTCCAACCAAACGTAATTATCATTAGCATTGAAAGACTAACCGGGCAAGTTCTAGATGATAGAAGTAAGCACAAGAATTATTTACACAAATACTAACACACATGACAGATGAACTGTTTGACTCAACATGGTTTTATCCCTCAAGTTAACATTATGCAACTCAAAGATTTCCTCATATGATAAGTACAATTCTGAGTAAACATAAAGTCAAAGAGCGAGCCTCAAGTTCACAAAAATGACTAACCATAAAATCTTTTTTTTATATATATATCAACAACGCAAGGGTATAATTCATTTACCAACATACATGCTTGAAACTATACAATCACACCAAATAGGTCAAAACAGTTCATATTACTGTCCTGGTTCTACTATTACACCCCTGGAAAAGAACCCGACGAAGAAAAACCAAGGGGAATTCACTACTAACTACTAAGGAAGTTATGCATGCAATTATATATACAACTACGTACACAAAGATCACAAAAATGGCTATCTCCCACCCCCAATTGAAGAGCATGCATTGTCCCCAATGCGTAAGAAATCTAAAACAGAGTTAAGGGACTCCCTTGTGGTGCACTAAAAGCTGTGGGAGTCTGAAGCATGTTGGACTGCGGTGGGGTCACCCACTGATGCTGAAGCTGTGGCTGATGGGATCTCAGCCTGAGGAGTGACCTCCACAGATGGAGTAAGGATCTCCAACTGCCCTGATGATGGAGCGGGGGCTTGGGAGCTGCTAGCCTCCCCCGATGATAGCTGAGTGGTCGATGGATGGGCTTTGGAAACCATGTCCGCTAGCGAGTGTGCAATTTCCTTCTATACATATTCTTCTTCTCTCTCATGTGCAGCTATAGTCACGACAACTTGCTTAACCTTGTCTTGAGGACCCTCATTCTCCTCTGACAGTGCATCTTCATCAGTATCCTTATCATCTGTCTCCCCTTCTTCGGACTCTTCAATATGTTCGAAATATGCCTCAGAGGGAATGTCAGTGGGTTCTAGGGGAGCTGGAGTCTGGGAGGACCCAACAATCTGCGGCTCGGGAGCTGTCATCAGTGTGATGAAATCAAAGTCTAGTCCAGGAATGGACGTGCCAACTCCTTGCTCTCCTTTCTTTGGCAGGAGGGAGGATACGTCAAACTCCAGGTTCTGCATATTTTAGAGCTCACCCTTCAGTGCATCTACATCTGTATGGATCCTAGGTATGCCTCCAACCTCACCACGTTCAACTCTCTCCAACCGCACCTCAATTTGCTTTAGGCGATCCTCATAAGATTGATGTTGCTGTTGAAGCGTCATCACTAAGGATTGGACGGGAAGCAATGCCTGCCGAATAATGGTTGGGAGCTCCTTCGTCAGCCGTTCTACCTTAGCATTTGTGTGCTGACCTAGCTTAGAAAGAGCTGGCAGTACGACCAGGGGCTGTGCAATGGTGGCCTGTGGAGTGGGTTGTGGATTGCATGTGGATGCCACTGTGGCCGGAAGGGAGGCAGGTATTTGGGATTATGGAATGTTTGTGTCAGCTGAGAGGGGGATCTGAATCTCTGTAGGAGCAGCAGCTTCCTTTGACACTGCATCACTAATACACATGATATCGATATCCTTAAGCGCTTTCACCGTCTTGTCATGGTGTGGCAATGGAGGCACTCCCATAGCATTACAGAGAGCTGTGATCAAGAAGGGGAATGGAAGTGGCGTGGATTTCTGGTTCGCCCTGACCCCCAACTCTTGAAAACTATTCTCACCCGCATCAATTTTGATACCCGTCATGATGCACGCAATTAGAAGTGCTTTCTCAATGTTGACATCTGTTTCATTTTTGGACGGTATCAGGAGTGAAGTGACAAAGCTGAGCCAGTAGCGACCCTCCTGTGTGAGATCCTCTTTGTAAATCTTCTGGTTAGGGTCAATCTAAGCATGCTCGTTGTCATTATTAGCTACTTTGGCCTCATACTCAGTTGTGCCTGGTCTCCAGTCCTCAAAGTACAAGTCATTGATGGTGCCCTTATCACATAGCACCTGCTTTCCTCGAACCAGAACTGTGTCACTAAAGACCTTGTTTCTCTTGTGCTCAGCGGTCCTGGAGGCCCCATATGAAGCATAAAATTCCCGCAAAATTGTCTCGTTATACTCATCAGGGACCTCCGTGAAGAATTCCCACTGCTCTCCTTGATGTTCTCTAGGATGTGAGGATAGTGTTCCTACAAACCGTTCAGACTCAATTGCTTTTCGTCGAGGATCTTTCGCTTTTCAAGCCCTACTTTTTACAGACTCATGGAGCCTGTGACCCCAAACCGGAGTTGTAGATCCTCCCTCTTTTTCCTTCTTGCTTCAGCTTGCAAGTCTACTGATGACAAGGTATTTAGTTGTGCCTCCTCCACATCAGACTGGGACGAGTGCGGGAGGTTTCCGGCCGCAGACGTTTTTCTTGTTGTGCATGTTGGCCAACAATGGCCCTTTTCTGTCCACGAGCGGAAGGGGATCGCGTAGCTATAGCCTTCTTTGGTGCCATCTCTGCAAAGAAATAGTGTGTGAGCGATGGGCGTAGCATAGCAAGCATAAGACTAAATTTTTTTAAAAAGAAACATAAGATGCGATGGGTTTTGCGGTTGCATAACCACTATACGGACCGCAAACCCGTCGCATAATTACAATACTCAGAAAATATGCGATGGGTTATACGATCGCATATCTATCGCAAAACTGTGTACCTTAGTTGGACCAAATATAAACGATCGCAAAACCCACCGCAAAGCAGGGTTTGCGATCGCAAACATGCCGCATAATGTCCCTTAGACAAACCCATCTACTGACCAGGTTTGCAGTGGCTTTGCGAGCCGCATAACAGTTTTGCGATCGCAAAAGCCTCCGCATTATTGCACTACACAAGGTCACCTAGGGTTACATTTGGGGTGACTTTGCTGGCCGCAAACCGTTTATGCGGGCCGCAAAAAGTCATCTTTCCCACAATTCAAACCTACTCCTAACAAGAATTTACAACATACATCATGCTCACAGACCCCCTACCCAACAATTTTATCTTCAATTAAGCACTTAGGGGTCAACAAAAGACAAAAACAAAAAGAAATAAAGAATGAACAAAAACAACACAAAACAAAAGTAACAAAAATGGAAAGGGGAGAAAGTACATACCAGATGTAGAAAACAAGTAGAAGAAAATGATCTCTGAAATATAGTTGCACTTGGTTTCGTTTGATCAATCCTTGATCTTGCTTCAAAATCCGGTCTTGCCTTACTCTTTTTTTCTTCTTTGTTTTTGTTTGTCTTGTGCGGGTGTGAGTGCTTGTGTGCAAGTGAGTGAGGTTGTGTGATATGTGGCTAGAATTCATGGTTTAACACGTTATATGCCTTACATTTTATGTGCTTTAATGATAAAAATACAGTTTTTATGTTCATAATGGAGTCTATTTCATGTGTAGGTGCATTGGAGATGGAAACCGAGCTAAATAGATACATGAACGTTGAAAATACGCTCAAGAGTCGAAAAGGAGTGACCCGGGCTATAGCCAGGCGTTTTGGCCTTAAAGCCAGGCCAACCCGGGCGTTAGTGGGGCGTTTGGCCCCTAAAGCCAGGGTCAGCCTGGATTTAGTGGGGCGTTAGACCCCTAAAGCCAGGTCTTCCTTGGCGTTAAGGGGGCGTTTAAGCCCAAACGCCTGGGTCCCTGTCCGGTCAATTCCGAGTTTTAAAGGTTTTAAGTGTTTCCGGGTTGGAATATAAGTCTCCTACACGGCTAGGGATTATCCCAAACATATAAATAGACCCAAAAACACAACTTGAAGGAAGTGAGGAAGCCATTGAAGTGAAGAAAAACCTGTGGATTACTACTTAGTGAAGCAAACATTGATTTTTATAGCTTTTATTTATTATTTTGTAGTTTAATTATGCAAGTTATTTTAGAATTGATTCTTATGAATATGCGTAGCTAATTTTCTTAATATAGGGTTTTGGTGGAACCCGNTCAGTGTATAGACGAAAGTCATAACCGAGGGTTTAGAAGTTGGATTAGAGATAACGATACTTCGGGTGCAATATAAAGTGAACTGTAATGCAATCTAGCTAGTGTAACTTGAGATAGTGCATCTAGTAAATTATTATAATTACTTGAGAGAGATTTATGGTAGATAGAATGTTCATGATTGATAGAGATAATTAATCAAGTTATATGAAATATCCGAGAAGTAAGTCACCAACGGGGGAAACATAGCCTTAGACCTTTATCATAATTGTTTACAACACATTGTTAGTAATCGTTAGTTATTATTATTGTCAGTAGAACTAGTAAAACATCACCGATTTATATTCAAAAAGTCTTGAGAGAATTGATTGAGTAAAAGTTGCGTATTCTAAAGACTTGATTGATACGTAAATTCCCTGTGGGATCGACTCTGGGCATAATACCCCGAATTATATTTGCAACGCCCGTTTAGTCTTTTATTAGACATAGTTGAGCATGGTCAAATTTTTGCGCCGTTGCCGGGGACTTAACGGTATTATCAATTGAGTTGGAAGAAATACAAAATTCAAAAATATAGTCAATTTTCTTTAAATTTTCGTTTTTACATTGAAAGTTTAACGTTTGCTAACGTGTTGCAAGTGCATGCCTAGAAACTCATCGAGGACTGGTGAATTAGTTGAAGCCTTATCAGACCCCGAGAAAGTTTTCAAGGCCCTAAACCGGACCAACCGGAAAAGCAAACATTAACCACAAATTGAACAAATTGAAACCGACATGGAAGATCCACACAACCGGAACAATAATGGGGATGATGTGGTAGACCCAGTCACTTAAATAGGGGAAGAGGCTCCCTTATATGACTGGGCACAACCCACAACTGAGAATTTAGCCACTGCGATACTGGTCCCTCAGATACAGGCTGAGTCCTTCCAGATAACAAACAATATGCTGCACTTACTGCAAAACAAGGGACTATTCTTAGGGTCATACATCGAAGACCCCCAACAGCATTTGAAAAACTTCCTGTCAATTTGCAAAACACAGACGCAGCTAAACGTCACTCAGGAGGCAATAAAACTGTTGTTGTTTCCATTCTAAGTGACTGGCGCTGCCCAGACTTGGCTAAACTCACTCCCCATCAATTCCATTACCACATGGGAGGAGTTAGTCAAACAGTTCGTGAACAAGTTTCATCCACCCAACAAGACTGCTCAACAAATTGATGAAATCTTGAGCTTCAGACAGAAACCAGTTGAACACTACAAGAGACATGGGAACGATTTAAGGGGATGCTGGTTATCTGCCCACATCATGGTATTACAGAGCAAATGTTGGGGCAACATTTTTATATGGGTTTGGCTGATACTGTTAAAGAAAATGTTG
>ML330701.1:0-39080 GCA_005239505.1 Nicotiana paniculata
AAACTTCCACCACTGACCACGAATTTCCAGCGTGGTCCGCGTTCCAAACTTCAGAGAACACCCTTCTGAAACACCAACAACTCCCTCAGCACACCAGTACCCTGTTTGCAGCAGTTAATTCACCCACTAACCATCCGGAACATACCCGAGGCCCTCGGGACCTCAACCAACCACACCAACACGTCCCATAACACCATTCAAACTTAATCAAACCTAAAAATCACTTAAAACAACATCCAACATCAAATCGAATCCCGAATTCAAGCCTAAGAACTCCAAACTCCTAAATTCCACCAAGGACTCCGAACCCAAGCAAACCTTGTCCCAACATTCTCAAATTTTGCACACAAGTCAATCATGACACTATGAATCTATTCCAACTTCCGGGATCCCATTCCGACCCCGTTATCAAATTTTCCTCTTCTGACCGGAAATCACCAAATTACTAATTTGCCAATTCAAGCCTAACTCTATCTCGGACTCCCAAATCACATCCCAAACCCAAACCAACCAATCCAATACCACACATTACAGATGAACATCACTTAAAGAATCATAAATAATGGAAATGGTATAATATTCTCGGAAAGACCGTCTGGGTTGTTACACGCCCAGTCTCCATGATCAAACGGTAAGTCCCTAGGCCTTCAATTGGAGCCTTCATACGATTTCCCATGAACAAGAAATCCTTCTTTGGACTTGTAGTTTAGATCGTAAGGAATCCCTGCAACGTAGTAGATACATGAGTAGTTGCAATTAAAATCAAGCCACCAAGTATTATTAGGAACTTTTACTAAATTTGATTCGAAACATACAAAAGCACTAATTTTACCTTTCTTTTCGAACCAAGATTTACGTTTCAGATAATTTTTCTGATAGTGTCCTTCCTTGTTACAGAAATGACATGTATCTGCTTTATGTTTCTTGTTAGCATCATGTGGAGCTTTAACAGGTGCTTTCTTCTTCTTGAACTTGTTGGCCTTCACTTTAAGTCTTTTACCAGCTCCTTGACCCGTGAGGATAATTGAATGACTCCCTTGTTTCTTAAATCTTGACTCCTATTGAGTAAGCATACTAGACAATTCACTAACATTTCATTTATCCTTAATAGTGTTATAGTTAATTTGAAAAGGTCCATACTCAGTAGGCAACGAGTTCAGAATAAACTGAACCAAGAAGGAATCATTCACTTTCATCCCCAAGGTCTGAAGTCTTGCTGCAATGTTAGTCATCTCGATGATACGGTTTGCATATTACGCGACCCATCAAACTTCATGATCGTGAGTTCAGCCATTAGTGTACCAGCGAGAAACTTATCTGCAGAACGAAAATGTTCTTCCACAAATTTCAGGTATTCCCTATAACTTTCTGTTTGTGGAATAGTACTCTTAATATTGTTGGCAATATTCATTCGCATAAACATAAGGCTTAGCTTGTTAGAGAGTTCTCATGCTTTATGGAAAGACTTCTCATCCGCACTGCTCGAATCAGTAATGGCAGCGGGCTTATCATTCAACAGAGCCAAGTCAAGATCCATCACACCTAAATGGAACTGGACTTGTTCACGCCATTCAGAGAAGTTCAATCCGTTGAACACAGTAACAGACGTAGCTGCAAAATAGTTAATACATGCTCAAAAATCAATATGGATTCAACAAAACAGTTAAAGCATATTGCAATTCCTTTGGGTATATACTACAACACACTATCTTAATTTAAATGTCTTTTAGTCTTTAATAGGTAATCAAATTATTAACCAAATATATATGCCATCTTTGGACAGACAATATATATTTGACTAAGAATATTAATTTTCCAGATCATATTCACTATTCATAGAATAATTGATTCACCTTTGGGAAAAATTTTAAGTTCTAGCAATAGTGAAACTTAATTTATCCACTAATTTTTTTAATTATTGGCATTTTATTAATTTCATGGATAAATTATAATTTTATGTATGCATATTTTTCATGAACATACTAGTTTGGCCATTTGGTGACTAACAAACTATATAACATAAGTGCACACACAAAATAAAGATCATAAAATTGTATGCATGTGAATACTTTAAACAATCTAGTTTGGTCACTTTGGTGACTAACAAACTATATACACATTAATCACATACATAAAATAAACAATAAATAGTTTCACCAACCTAATAGCCCAAAACAGACTACTATACGGCCCAAGAAATAAAACTAGTTTCAAATCAACTTATGACATTAAGGCATCATTAACGTTACTCCCGTATCATCAAATTCTTGCACATCATTATAAATGTTATCTTCTAATATCACAACTTATATAATATAAAATCTATTCAAGTACAGAGAAATAATTTTAGTCATATTCTTACACCGAGATCAGTACTTAAATAAGTTAGATTGATAAACAATAACAATTAATCAAGGTTTGGCCTAAGGTGTTGCAACAGAGTAGGTACATATGTATGGCATGGAAACGTAAAATAATAAAATAATATGTGTCAAACCTTAAAAAGGGTACCAAATACTTTATTGGGTCATTAAAAGACACAACAACTTCATGTTCCCTTTGATACAGTTACGGTGTAGCTCGACCACTACGGAATTCAATTCCCATAAGACCACATATATGTCCAAGTCATAAGTCAGAATTTATCCAAATCAAGAATAAAATTTTGTCCAGTTTGATGGTGTATCACATACGTCATGAATTAATATCTTTCTAATCGAAGATTATCAGTTCAAACAATCCAGGTTCGTGATATTACATGTAAACATAAATTTTAATTACATACCAGGATTTTGAACATGATAATCTTACATATAATCGTTATAGAAAACATACCTGAATCATAAGCAATTATCACAAAGCGGAAGCGTTAGTTGGAATTGGTTTCTCGCCCTTTGCCCTAGCTTTTGTTACCGCCGTCTCTAATGATGGAAGAGAGAATAGAAAATACGATAACCCTAATGTGTGAGGAGAGGACCAATTTATAGAGGTTCTCATTTAATCTGGTACGACCATCAAGTAACCGATCGGACGGATGGGATTTACTCATTAATTAAATATTAATTATGGGCCTTTAATTTATTGGGCCACCAATAAACGTAAGAAAATTTTACATAATAAACACTTAAAGAGCTTATAAGTCAATTTCTTAATTCAGTCAAAAGGCATAAGCTGGTAACCGCCTACTAATTACTTTTCAGCTTATATCACTTTTACTTTAACTAAATTTTTTTACTATTTTATCCTCAAACACTTTATTCTTATTCTCAAAATACTTTTACAATTATGACAAATGTTTTTGTTAGAGTTGTTAATTGGATCAATGATTAAATCAATTTTCTGTACTTATATATGACATCAATAATTTGCCATTTTCAGTTTGGGCAAGTCAGGTTGTAAGACATCTTACACGCCGATAACTTATAATACACTAAACCATCTTCTATGTGGTTCAGAGATAAGAGTGCAGTGTGACATGTGTACTCTACCACAAAAAAGACTTGTTTTTTACGTGTAGAAAGATGGAGGAACAAAAACATTACTAGATGAGTGCCGAATTATACATCGCCCAACTTTTGCAGTTCTCTAGATTTTAAGAAAAATAGCTAAAACGTTGAGAAAATTGGTTGCTATTTTGATGTTGTAACAATTCATTTGGTTTTGGAAAACATGAGTAAGGACTCTTGGGGACGTAATTGGGCAAAATCATGTCACCAATCTGACATCATTTATTCATTTTCTAGCTCATCTTATAAAAAGATACCTCATGAATCTATATTTATATCTATCTTTTATACTATATTAAAAGCACGAATGCCCTTAGCAAAATATCATTCGCCTATTTTACCCTTTAAAATTAAAGTTCAGACTAGACAAAATAGTCTTTTAATTATTATCCTAATATTTAAGAATATTTATTTAGTTATCTCCCTCTTATTTAGGAATAGACATTTAATTATTTTCCTTATACTTAGGAATGATCATTTGATTATTTTTTTAATATTTAGAGCTTCAAAATTAATTAAAATTTTAAATATTAAATCACTCCTTATTCGAATACAAACTTCTATATCGAAGAATTTAAAATAAAGAAAGATTGTGGCGATATAAATTCTTTCCTTTTAAAATTCATTACTTCTAAGACCAAAGATTTAAGCAATAACTCTAAGGTCAGTATTGAAAACGATTTGACTTAAATATTCTTTTACCAAATATTAGGAAGTTTGACCCTGGATGTCATTTCAATTTAAAATAAGAACGAAAATAAATTAGAAACAAATTCAATTTGAGGAATTCATTTACAAGTAAAAGAAGGGTGGACAATATTTTAGAATGGAAAGGAACGATTTCTCTTAACAGAAAATTTTTCTATATATTTTGATTAAATTTGTAATATGATATCTTATTTATTAAATGCAAACTGACAATATATTATTCTTAATTTCTTAATGATTATACAAATATAAACTAAGATATTATCATAGTTGAAAAGCAGTGAATAATAATATATTTAAATTATTTTCTTACTTTCATATTAAATTAAAGTTAAGAGATACTATTTATGAGGAATAACTGGGGTCATTACTTATTTTCCTAATTTAAATATAAGAATAATTGGAGCCATTACGTATTTTCTTAATATTAAGAACTTTTAAATTAATAAAAATTTATTTATTAGATTTTTTCTCACTTGACTATATTTAAGTACGAAGGCCAATAGCGAATGTCGTTCGTCTTTTTTACCCTTTTAAAATAAAGTTTACACTAGACGAAATAGTCATTTGATTATTCTTCTAGATAATATTTAGGATTTTGAAATTAAATAAGATTTATTACTTATTATAGGCCAGTAACTTTCCTTTATTATGAATATTTAGGAGTTGAATTAAGTAAGAGGTGCTTATATTTAGGGACTTTAAAATTATTAAAGTTTTATCTTATATGAATTTAAATTAAAGTATAATTCAATAACACCAAACATTTATATGTTTTTTTTTCTTATATAGGAATTTAATTTATACGATATATTTCTTATCTCAAAAAATTGTATAATCTTGCTAAATTTTAGGTGAAAAATTATGATATAAAAAAGTAAAATAAGTAAAGAGGAAGTAGTATGCTTTGTTCTTTATTCAAATCAGTATTTAGCCGATAAATGCTATGAGTATTCTATGTGAGATTGGTTCATTGGCTAGTAATTTTATTCCTCGATCAATAATTTACTTAGATATAAATATTACTATAGATTTCAAAACATTATTAGAAAAAATAATTACAAAAATAAATAGCAAGAGAAAGAGATGGAGAAAAGTGATTGACAAAAATCATTTACTAATGCTACGACAAACATAAAGTGCAAAACATTTGATTTTTTATCATTTGACACAAGAATTTTGTGGATAAAATTATGATTATAATTAAACATTTATCTTATGCTATGAGATAATATTAGTAATTTAAATCTTCAAAAAATACATTATTTTTATTAGTGATTAAAAAATATTATTAAGTATTTGAATTGACCTTTTACCCCCGGATTTGAATTCATTGGCTAGAAAAACAATCCAAATCTATTTTTTTTCAAATTCATCATATAAGTAAAATTATTTTTCAAGTTTATGCAAATCTTAGAGTACATAAATTATTTTTCAAAAAAAGACCATCAGCAATAAAAGAAATCGAAATATAAAATAAATTTTAATTATAGTATTAAGAATTAAATTGGTTAAATGAAAACTTAAGAAAATAAGGATGAAATTGATAGAAGCCAAAATGTATTCATAAAGAGATGTTAGGTGAGATACATTTAACATATTTGTAAATCATATTATAAGATATGTATAATTACAAAATAATATAGAACTAATTTAACTAAATTCATCATCTATGCATATTCAGAAGATATTTAAAACAATTACTATGAGAAATTTATTTTTATCATTTAAACAAATATCACATTTTATTTTAACGTTAATATTTAGGAGTTTTAAATTAAATAAGATGTATTACTTATTATACCTTTCTTAGTTTTTTTTTCTTTTTTTTTTCTTTTTTTTTTCTTTTTCTTTTTGTTGTTATTGTTGTTGTTGTTGTTTTATACCTTTCCTTATTTGAATTAAGTAAGAGGTCCTTATATTTAGGACTTTAAAATTATTAAGTTTTATCTTATAGGAATTTAAAATTAAAGTATAATTAAATAAAACCAAATATGTTTTACCTTATATGAATTTTACACAATTAAACGTTTTTTATCTCAAAAAATTGTATAATCATACTAAATTTAAGGTGAACAGTTATGATATAACAAAATAAAATAAAATAAATTAAAGAAAGAGAAGTAGTTTGCTTTAACATTTTGTAATGACCAAAAGAGTCATCTTATGATTTAAGACACCATTCCAAGTTCATTAGCCTTAAAAATATTAATGTTATTCACCTCGATTTGCGTGCGCAGTCCGGGCGTGAATCCGGAACGCCTCTATGTGAAAATATAAGAAATAATAATTTCTAGAGTTAAAATTTGATTGTAGTTGGCTTTGGTCAACATTTTGAGTAAACGGACCCAGACCCATATTCCGACTATCCCGAGAGGTCCGCAGTAAAATATGTTACTTGGGCGTATGCCCGGAATTGAATTCCAAGGTCCCTAGCTTTGAAAATAAATTTTTGAAGAAAATTGTTATACTGAATTTTAAAGGAAATAAAGAAATGAATTAATGTTTGAACTCGTTGGTATCGGGCCCGTCTTTTGTTTCCGGAGCCCGGTACAGGTTTGTTATAATGTTTAAGTCCTATCTGTGAAATTTGGTAGAAATAGGAGTTCATTTGACATGATTCGGACGTCCGGTTAAGAAAATAGTGAATTTGAAGTGTTCTTGAGAAAATCATGATTTTTTATGTTAAATTCGTAGTTTTAGGGTGTTATTTTTGTGATTTGATCGCACGAGCAAGTCTGTATGATATTTTTAAACTTGCATGCATGTTTGGTTTGGAGCCCCGAGGGCTCGGGTAAATTTTGGATAGGCTACGGGGTGTTCCGCACTTATAAACTTCTGATGTCATAACTGCTACTAGTACACTAACTCGTTCCTCTTCGCTATTGTGAAGCATCTCCCGCGATCGCGAAGAGTAAACGCACTGGGGGTCATTTTGTTCTTTGCGAACGCGAAGCACTGGAGCGAGTACCCTTCGCGAACGTGGTCTGACTTACGCGAACGATATGTGTTAATGGACTTGGGGGGGGGGGGGGGGGGGGGGGAGGAGTCTGTTTCTTCTACGCGAACGCAACCATTTGGTCGCGAACGCGATAACCAAAGGCCGCAAAGCATTGCGAACGCGAAGGCCATTGGGCCGTAATACTCCGCGATCGCGACAGGCCCATCACGAACGTGATGAAGGCCTGCCCAGCGATTAAAAACAAAACAATAACACGGGAATAAGTCATTATTTCATATTTTCAAAGCCAAGAAGATCTAGAGGCGATTTTCAATATACAAGTTCTTCTCCAAAGTGTGGGTAGACGATTCTAAACTATTTTCTTTCGATTACCCATTGTTTTTCATCACTTTTCAATCAAAAATCAAGGGTTTTCATGGTAGAAATTGGGGGTTTGGGTAGAATTAGGAATTTTGTAAAGTTGGAATTTAGACCTCGAATTGGAGTCGGATTTCGAAACTAATTACGTATTCGGGCTCGACGGTGAATGGATAAAACGGAATTTTGTCCGAACCCCGAGTTTGGACCAAGCGAGCCCGGGGTCGATTTTTAACTTTTTTTTTTGGGAAAACTTAGGGAAACCATAATTTTGCATTACAATTAGTTCCTTTAGCACTAATTAATGATATTGAACTAATTATGATTAGATACGAGTGGGTAGGAGGTGAATTCGAAAGGAAAAGCTGTAATTGAGCAGTGAGTGGCCTGCGAGATTGAGGTAAGTATATGGTCTAACTTTGACTTCAGGGATTAGGAATCCCCTACTTAAATGCTATGTGAAATTATATGTGTGTGGTGTATAGGTGAGGTGACGATACCTATGAGCCACCAAATTATCTGTTTAGCATGTTCCTTTCCCCGTTTCTAATTTATTATATTCTTGCCTTAATTGTTTCATGACTATTGATGTTCCATGTCTACCTGTTTTTGTCCACTTGTTTTGTTAAATATATTGTTTCACTTATTTGAAAGTATTAATTGTTCCTTAGCTTTGTTGTGGTACATTAATTGTTGAGCTAATGGTCAGTGTTTCATGATACATTCCGGTTGGTTTCACTGTGTAGTAATAATTGGTGAAGTTTCTTAATTGTACAACTTTCCTTTTAGATTAGTTGAGACATAAATATTGTGAAGGATTTTGATCTAAATTGTGAAATCCTTATTATAAATGGTGAAATGTGATTGTCTGGTGGGAACGGGTTGCACGCCGCAACAAGGAGTAATAAGGGTGGACGGGTGGGATGGGGTTGCACGCCGTAACATGAGGAATACGGGTGATATATATGTTGAGGAGTAATAAGGGTGGACATGTGGGATCGGGTTGCACGCCGAAACAAGGAGTAATGAGGGAGAATAGTCATGTTGTTACTGGTTATATGATGGAAACTGGAATACCCACTGTTTTATTTGTCGTGCTTTATATTCTGCGTGTACAGTTATTTAAATTGTAACATGAAAATTCACGTAAGGATTAGTTATAGCTGAGATCTAGAAAGATAGATGAGTTATTTATTTATTTACTGCAAGTTACTGTTTCATTTAGTTTAGTATTTCCTTGTTGCTTTATTAAACATTGTATACAGGTTATATTATAAATGCCCCTCCATAGCCTCGTCAATACCTCGTCGAGGTTAGGCTTGACACTTACCAATACATGGGGTTGGTTAAACTGATACTGCACTCTGCCCTTCTTGTGCAGATCCAGGTTCCGGTCAGAGTTGATTTCGAGTAGTAGCTGAATATTCGCACGGAGACACGAGGTAAATCTGCTGGCGTCTGCAGATTCCTGTAGTCTTCTCCATATTATTTATCTACTATTTTATTTAATTCAAAACAAATATATATTTTCTTTCAGCCAAATACTTGTAGTATTCTTTAGTAGTTCGTGAATTATGACTCCAAATCATGGGTAGCTAGATATTAGAATTAGTTTTGTGATATCATTTATTACTTCATACGTTATTTTGGTATCATTTATTGGATAGTACTAGACTTATCATATGTTTTTAATGGTTTTAAATCCGGAACCCTCTGACGGTGGAAAATTCGGGTCGTGACAAGTTGGTATCAGAGCTAGGTTACCTAGGTATCACAATTCAGGGACAAGCTTAATAGAGTCTGAGGGATCGGTACGGAGACGTCTGTACTTATCTCTCAGAGGATATAAAGTTAGGAACAAGTTCACTTTATTTCTACTCTGTCGTGAAATTCTTGTTATCCAAAATACTGATTAAACTCTTCCATTCTCTCGCAGATGGCGAGAATACGTACCTCTTCTTTTGCTGACCAGCATCCGGATCCTCCAGCAGCAACAACTCCTACAAGGGGCAGAGGCCGAGGCCGTAACAGAGGCCGAGGCAGGGGCAGGGGCAGGGGCAGGACTCAGCCCAGTGCTCAAGCAGCAGCTCCAGCTGCGGAGCCCCTGATGGAGCTTGATGAGGGGGCTCCAACTCAGACCGTTTTGGCGAGACCAGCTCAGGTCCCAGAGGGGTTTATTGCTACCCCGGTGCTTCAGGATGCCTTGGTCTGACTAGTGGGACTTATGGAAAGTGTAGCCCACACAGGCGCATTCCCTATTGCAGCAGTCGTATCTCAGGCTCGAGGAGGGGTTCAAACTCCTGTTACCCACACTCCTGAGCAGATTACTCCTCAGGTTCAGACCCCAGCAGCCAATCCAGTTGGGGTAGTTCATCCAGTTGATGCAGCACCGCACGTTGCTGGGACAAGTATGTTCTCCGATGCTTTATGGATATTGGACAGGTCTATCAAGCTTTTCCTTATTCATTTCAGTGGTGCCACTTCAGAGGACCCCCAGGAATACCTTGATAGCTGTCTTGAGGTTCTTCGGAACATGGGTATGTTGGAGACCAATGGGGTCGATTTTGCTGCTTTTCAGATGATCGGTTCTGCCAAGAAATGGTGGAGGGATTATCTACTGACTAGACCAGCTGGGTCACCTGCTCTGAATTGGGATCAGTTTTCACATCTCTTCTTGGAGAAGTTCCTGCCTATCACTACTAGAGAGGAGCGTCGTCGTCAGTTTGAGCATCTTCAGTAGGGCAACATGACTATTACCCCGTATGAGACTCGCTTTGTGGATTTGGCTCGTCATGCTACTTTTTTTCTACCCACACAGAGAGAGAGAGAGAGAGAAGAGAAAGGGTTAGGAGATTTATTGAGGGTCTTGCTCAGCCAATCAGATTGCAGATGACTAAGGAGACAGGGAGCGAGATATCTTTCCAAGATGCAGCCAATGTGGCCAGAAGAGTTAAGGTGGTTCTCGGATTGGGAAGTCAGGGCTCAGACAAGAGACCTCGCCATTCCGGCAGATTTAGCGGTGCCTCATATGGAGGAGGGGTTTCTTTCAGTAAAGGCCATTCTTCCAGGCCATTTCATTCAGCACTTCAGGCATCTCATGGTACCTCAGGTGGACGTGGTTATTATATGCCTCCTTCTACCCAGCCAGCCTATAGTGCACCACCAGCTCCTATTAGAGCACCCCTTCTAAAGAGTTATTATCGTGGTCAGCCAGTTCATTAGGGTCAGTCTCAGTTTTCACAGCCACAGTATCAGGATGGATGCTTTAAGTGTGGTGATTATGGGCATATTCGATGAGCCTGTCTGAGATTGTCGGGTAGTCAGTCTCAGTATCAGGGTTCTCGTGTTATAGTTCCGACACCAGCTGCCACACCACCTGCCCAGCCAGCTAGGGGTAGGGTTCAGGTAGCCAGAGGTAGGGGCTAGATTGTTAGAGGTAGAGGCCATCCCGCTAGAGGTGGAGTTCCAACTGTCAAAGGTCGTCCCAAAGACGTGGTTTAGGGTGGTGAGCCCAGCCCCGATTGTATGCATTTCCAGCCAGACCTAAGGTGGAGTTCTCTAATGTTGTTATCACAGATACCATTTCAGTTTGCAATAGAGATGCTTCAGTTCTGTTTGATCTGGGTTCCACTTACTCTTATGTATCATCTTATTTTGCTTCGTATTTGGTTGTGCCCCGTGATTCCTTGAGTGTCCATGTTTATGTGTCTATGCCCCTGGGGGATGCTATTGTTGTAGATCGTGTGTATCACTCGTGTGTGGTCGTTATTGAGGGTCTTGAAACCAGTGTGGACCTTTTGCTTCTTGACATGGTTGATTTTGATGTCATATTGGGCATGGATTGGTTATCGCCTTATTATGCCATCTTGGACTGTCACGCCCAGACAGTTACATTAGCTTTGCCGGTGTCACCCCGATTAGAGTGGAAAGGGACTCCTGGTCATTCTTCCAGCAGGGTTATTTCTTATACGAAGGCTCGTCGCATAGTCGAGAAGGGATGTTTGACTTATTTGGCCCATGTTCGTGATTCTAGTGTTGAGGCTTCTTCTATAGATTTGGTGCCTGTTGTTCGTGAGTTTCCCCAGGTGTTTCCTGCAGACTTGTCGGGGGTGCCACCCGACAGGGATATTGATTTTTGCATTGATGTGTCTCCAGGCACTCATCCCGTTTCTATTCCTCCATACCGGATGGTCCCACTAGAGTTTAAGTATCCATTGCCGAGAATTGATGATTTGTTTGATAAGCTTCAGGATACAGTGTGTTTTCAAAGATTGATTTGAGATCGGACTACCATCAGTTGAAGATTAGTGCATCCGATGTACCTAAGACAGCCTATTGGACGAGGTATAGGCACTATGAATTTCTGGTGATGTCTTCTGGCTTGACTAATGCCCCAGCAGCATTTATGGACTTGATGAATCGAGTTTTCAAGCCTTATCTGGATTCCTTCGTAATTGTGTTCATTGATGATATTCTAATATACTCCCGCAGTCGGGAGGAGCATGAGCAACACCTCCGGATAGCGCTTCAGACTTTGAAGGATAGTCAGATGTATGCTAAATTTTCAAATTGCGAGTTCTGGTTGGATTCAGTAGCTTTCTTGGGTCACATCATATCAGCAGAGGGTATTCGGGTAGATCCTAAGAAGATAAAGGCAGTCAAGAACTGGCCTAGACCCACTTCAGCCACGGAGATCAAGAGCTTCTTGGGTTTGGCAGGTTACTACCGTCGTTTTGTGGAAGGGTTCTCATCAATAGCAACCCCAATGGCTAAATTGAATCATAAAGGTGACTCATTCAAATGTTCAGACGAGTGTATTGTGAGCTTTCATAAGCTAAGACAGTCTTGACTTCAGCATCGATGTTGGTATTGCCATCAGGTTCGGGATCTTTCACGGTATATTGTGATGCCTCCCGTATTGGGCTTGGAGCCGTATTGATGCAGGAGGGCATATTGATTGCATATGCGTCTCGACAGTTGAAGGTTCATGAGAAGAATTATCTTGTTCATGATTTAGAGTTGGCAGCCATTGTTCACGCATTGAATATTTGGAGGCACTATCTCTATGGTGTGCCGTGTGAGGTTTTCACGGATCATCGCAGCCTTCAGTACTTGTTCAAGCAAAAGGATCTCAATTTGAGGTAGAGGAGATGGTTAGAGCTACTGAAAGACTATGACGTCACCATATTGTATCATCCGGGGAAGGCTAATGTGGTGGCCGATGCATTGAGTAGGAAGGCAGTGAGTATGGGCAGTCTTGTATTCATTCCAGTTAGTGAGAGGTCGTTACCTTCATATATTCAGACTCTGGCCAATCAGTTCGTGAGTTTGGATATTTCTCCCAAATGTGGTTTAGCTTATACAGTCGCTCGGTCTTCTTTATTTGAGCGTATCAGAGATCGGCAGGATGATAACCCGCATTTGATGGTCCTTAGGGACAGAGTTCGGCACGGTGGTGCCAAGAAGGTTACAGTTGGAGATGACGGTGTATTAAGGATGCAGGGTAGAGTGGGTGTGCCTAATTTAGATGGGCTTTGTGAGTTGATTCTCAAGGAGGCTCACAGTTCTAAATATTCTATTCACCCGGGCACTGCTAAGATGTACCAGGACCTGCGGCAGCATTATTGGTGGCGAAGGATGAAGCAGTACATTGTTGCTTATGTGGCTCGTTGCTTGAATTGTCAAAAGGTGAAGTATGAGCCTCAGAGACCCGGTGGCTTGCTTCAGCAGATAGTGATTCCTGAGTGGAAGTGGGAGCGTATTACTATGGACTTCGTTGTTGGGCTCCCACAGACTCAGAGGAAGTTCGACGTTGTTTGGGTTATTGTGGATAGGCTGACTAAATCAGTACATTTCATTCCGATGGAAAGTACTTATACCTCGGAGCGGTTGACAGAGATATATATTCGAAATATCATTCTCCTTCATTGTGTTCCCGTGTCTATCATTTCTGATCGAGGTATGCAGTTTACCTCACACTTTTGGAGGGCAGTTCAGCGTGAGTTAGGTACACAAGTTGAGTTGAGCACAGCACTCCATCCGCAGACGGACGGGCAGTCCGAGCGTACTATTCAGATCTTGGAGAATATGCTTTGCGCCTGTATTATTTACTTTGGAGGTTATTGGGATCAGTTCTTGCCGTTAGCGGAGTTTGCCTACAATAATAGCTACCAGTCGAGTATTCAGATGACTCCCTATGAGGTATTATATGGTAGAGGGTGTAGATCGCCAGTTGGATGGTTAGAGCCGAGAGAGGCTCGGTTATTGGGTACAGACTTAGTTCATGAGGCCTTGGACAAGGTCAATATTATACAGGATCGACTTCGTACAGCTCAGTCCAGGCAAAATAGTTATGCCGACCGTAAAGTTCGTGATGTGGCATTCATGGTCGGAGAGAGGGTATTACTTCGGGTATCACCCATGAAGGGTGTTATGAGGTTCGGTAAGAAGGGAAAGTTGAGCCCTAGGTATATCGGGCCATTTGAGATTCTCGAGAGGGTGGGGGAGGTAACTTATAGACTTGCGTTGCCTCCATGGTTATCCTCAGTTCATCCGGTATTCCATGTGTTTATGCCCCGAAAATATCATGGTGACCCGTCCTATGTGTTAGATTTTAGCTCTGTCCAATTGGACAAGGATTTGACTTATAAGGAGGATCCAGTAGCCATTTTAGACCGGCAGGTTCGTCAGTTGAGGTCAAAGAGTTACCCATCAGTTCGAGTGCAGTGGAGAGGTCAGCCTGTTGAGGCCGCTACTTGGGAGTCCTAGTCGGACATGCGGAGTATATACCCACACTTGTTCGCCAGTTCAGGTACTTTTCTATGTCCATTCGAGGACGAATATTTGTTTTAAAGGTGGAGATTGTGATGACCCAAAGTGTCATCTTATGATTTAATACATCATTCCGGGCTCATTAGCCTTATAAACATTAATTTTATTCACCTCTATTTGTGTGCGGATTCCGAGCGTGAATCCGGAAAGCCTCTATGTGAAAATATAAGAAATCATAAATTCTAGAGTTAAAATTTGATTTTAGTTGGCTTTGGTCAACATTTTGAGTAAATGGACCCGGAACCGTGTTCCGACAGTCCCGGGAGGTCCGCAGTAAAATATGGGACTTGGGCGTATGACCGGAATTGAATTCCGAGGTCCTTAGCTTTAGAAATGAATTTTTGAAGAAAATTGTTATACTGAATTTTGAAGGAAATAAAGAAATGAATTAATGTTTGAACTCGTTGGTATCAGACCCGTATTTTGGTTCCGAAACCCGGTATAGGTTTGTTATAATGTTTAAGCCCTATCTGTGAAATTTGGTGGAAATCGGAGTTCATTTGACGTGATTCGGACGTTCGGTTGAGAAAATAGTGAATTTGAAGTGTTCTTGAGAAAATCATGATTTTTGATGTTAAATTCGTAATTTTAGGTGTTATTTTGTGATTTGATCGCACGAGCAAGCCCGTATGATGTTTATAGACTTGCGTGCATGTTTGGGTTGGAGCCCCGAGGGCTCGGGTGAGTTTTGGATAGGCTACGCAGTGTTTCGGACTTATAAACTTCTGTCGTCATAACTGCTACTGGTGCACTGACTCGTTCCTCTTCGCTATCGCATCTCCCGCGATCGTGAGGAGTAAATGCACTGGGGCTCATTTTGTTATTCGCGAACGCGAAGTCTTGGACGTAAACGCGAAGCACTGGAGGGAGTACCCTTCGCGAACGCGGTCTGACCTACGCGAACGATATGTGTTAATGGACCTGGGGGTAGGGGAGTTCGTTTCTTCTACGCGAACGCGATCACCTAGTTGCGAACGCGATCACCTGGTTGTGAACGCGATGACAAAAGACTGCAAAGTCTCGTGAAAGCGAGACTACCTACGCGAACGTGAAGGCCATTGGGTCGTAACACTCTGCGATCGCGACAGGCCCATCGAGAACGCGATGAAGGCCTGCCCAGCGACTAAAAATAGAACAGTAACAGGAGAATAAGCCATTATTTCATATTTTCAAAATCAAGAAGACCTAGAGGAGATTTTCAATATACAAGTTCTTCCCCAAAGTGTTGGTAAACGATTCTAAAATGTTTTCTTTCGATTACCAATTGTTTTTCATTACATTTAAATCAAAAATCAAGGATTTTCATGGTAGAAATTGGGGATTTGGGTAGAATTAAGGAATTTTGTAAAGTTGGAATTTAGACCTCGAATTGGAGTCGGATTTCGAAACTAACTACATATTCGGGCTCGGGGTGAATGGGTAAACGGAATTTGGTCCGAACCCCGAGTTTGGACCAAGCGGGCCCGGGGTTGGTTTTTAACTTTTTTGGGGGAAAACTTAGGGAAACCATAATTTTGCATTAAAGTTAGTTTCTTTAGCACTAATTAATTATATTGAACTAATTATGATTAGATACGAGTATGTTGGAGTTGAATCCGAAAGGAAAAGCTGTAATTGAGCAGTGAGTGGCCTGCGAGATTGAGGTAAGTGTTTGGTCTAACTTTGACTTGAGGGATTAGGAATTCACGACTTAAATGCTATGTGAAATTATATGTGTGTGGTGTATAGTTGAGGTGACGAGTACCTATGCGCCATCAAATTATCTGTTTAGCATGTTCCCTTCCCCATTTCTAATTTATTATATTCTTGTCTTAATTGTTTCATGACTATTGATGCTTCCATGTTTACCTGTTCTTGTCCACTTGTTTTGTTAGATACATTGTTTCACTTATTTGAAAGTATTAATTGTTCCTTAGTTTCGTTGTGGTACATTGATGGTTGAGCTGGTGGTCAGTGATTCATGATACATTCCAGTTGGTTTCACTGTGTAGTAATAATTGGTGAAGTTTTTTAATTGTACAGCTTTCCGTTTACATTAGTTGAGAGACAAATATTGTGAAGGAACCCTTATTATAAATGGTGAAATGTGATTGTCTGGTGGGAGCGGGTTGCACGCCGCAACACAGAGTAATAAGGGTGGACAAGTGGGATCGGGTTGCACGTCGCAACAGGAGAAATAAGGGTGATATATATGTTGAGGAGTAATAAGGGTGGACAGATGGTGTCGGTTTGCACGCCGCAACAAGGAGTAATAAGGGAGAATATTCATGTTGTTACTGGTTATATGATAGAAACTGGAACATCCATTGTTTTATTTGTTGTTCTTCCTATTCTGCTTTTACCATTATTTAAATTGTAACATGAAAATTCATGTAAGGATTGGTTATATCTGAGATCTGGAAAGATAGCTGGGTTATTTATTTATTTACTGCAAGTTACTGTTTCATTTAGTTTAGTATTTCCTTGTTTCTTTATTAAACATTGTATACATGTTATATTATAAATGCCCTGTTGTAGCCTCGTCACTACCTCATCGAGCTTAGGCTCGGCAGTTACCAGTACATGGGGTCGATTGTACTGATACCGTTGTAATGACCTGACCGGTCGTTTTGAGAATTTAAGCTCCGTTCGGTGGCGTAAGGTCTTGAACAGATTCACATTGTGTATATCGACCTACGTGCGTGGTTGGATTCCGTTATGGGATGATCGGAGTCGAATTGGCAGAGAAATTTCTTTTTTTTGAAGCTTAAGTGATGGAAGTTGATCGGAGGTTTGACTTTTATGTAAACGGCCTCGGAATGAGTTTTGGGTGATGCCAACAACTTCATATGATGATTTTTGACTTAGGAGTGCATCCGGAATTAGTTTTGTAGGTCCGTAGAGTAATTTGAGGCAATTTGGCGAAAGTTGGAATTTCGGCGATTTCGGCCGATAGGTGATATTTTGATATCGGGCCCGAAATGGAATTTTGGGAATGCCTGTAGGTCCGTTGTGTTATTTGTGACTTGTTTGCAAAATTTCACGTCAATCCAGGTTGAATTGATAGGTTTCAGCACGAGTTTTGATATTTGAAGATTTGAAAATTTATAAGTTTGATGTTTGGTTTGATTCATCGTTTTGGTGTTATTTTATGTTATTTGAAACCTCGAGCGAGTCCGTGTTAGGTTATATTACTTGTATGTGTTTTTGGACGGGGTCCCGGAGGTCTCGGGTAAGATTCAGATAGGCTTCAGGTCAATTCTCTCCTATTTTTCACTGCTGATATCTGTCAGCTGATTTCCTTCTCCGCGTTCGCGTCCACTCGAACGCGTTCGCGATGAGTTATGGTGGAGGTGCTTCGCGTTCGCATCATATCCCTTGCATTCGTGAAGGATTTATTTTCTAGGCAGCCTTAACTCCTTCTACGCGTTCGCATCTTTGCCTACGCGTTCACGTAGGTCCCTGTTCTTCCTCTCCGCGTTCGCGAACACATCGCCGCGTTCGCGATGGGCAACTGGGAAGACTCACCTTCCTTTCTTCGCGAACGCATCCCTTTCTCCGCATTACCAATGCACAAATGTCTGGACAGAATATAAGTTTTCAAAATCGAGGATTAGACCATTTTATTCATATTTTGACTTCTAGAGCTCGGTTCTTGGCGATTTTTGAGGGTTTTTTCACACAATTCGATTGGGTAAGTGTTCTTCAACTAGAATTAAATATATTCCATTATTTTATCTTTATTTCATCATTTAATTTGTGTTTTTGGTTGAGAAAATGTTGGTTTTGAAAGAAAACTTCTAATAATGAAAAATTGTGATTTGAGGGATCAAATGATATCGAAATTCGATAAATTTTGTATGGTTGAACTCGTATCGAGATGGGTATTCGGATTTTGTAAAATTTGACGGGTTCCGAGGTGCGGGCATGGGGGTCGAATTTTTGGCCGATTTTTATATTTTTGTAAAGATTGAAACTTTATTATTCAGAATAGTTCCTTATACGTTTTATGTGTATTTTGAAGTTATTTTAGTTGATTTTGAGCCGTCCGGAGGTCTTTTCGCCGAGAAGTCCATTTTTAGAGTACAGGTTATCGTCATTGAGGTAAGTATCTTGACTAACCTTGTACGGGAAAATGTAGCCCGTGTACGCGAGGTGACAAGTGCGTACTCGGGCTTATTTGAAAATAGGTTGGCCTTTTAGGATTCTTAGGTCCTTATACTTCTTGTGTATGAAGTTGTAATTACTATGACTGCATTCATGATTGCTAACTTCATCCTTTCCTGTTTAAATTAGAATTACTTGCTTTTAGATTCATTTGTTGTTTATTTAATCTTAATTGACTTAGCTAAAGGTTTTACCTCTTCTATCATTATGCTATACCTTTCTTTATAAACTGCCTACTTAGCTAAAATTTGTATTATCTTGCCTTGTAATTGTTTAGTAGTATTGGAGTATTTATATGTTGGTGTCAAGCATGCCCGTGGGTCATATATTGTGATTGATATGATATTTCATTAAGAACTACTTAGGCTTAACTTGATGATTATACATTTGATGGTATTTTCTTGGCATTTCCTATTGCGGAGCATTGATTCAAGTTGGGATTTATTCCGTGAAGCTAGTTAATTAAGTACGATTGGTTATATATGTTTTCCCTTGCCGGGATGATCTTGTTTTCATTGTTGACTCCCTTGCCGGGTCAATATGGTTTCTATTATTGTTCATGTTGCTGATGATATTGTTTTCATTGTTGACTCCCTTGACGGGATAGTATGGTTTCTGTTGTTGGTTATGTTGTTGATTCCCTTTTCGGAATGCTATCATTTCATTTTTTTGGGTGAGAAAGAGTGTAAAGCACGAAGGGTGATGCCTCGCCATTTCATTTACATTATCATGTGAGGAAAGAGTGTAAAGCACGAAGGGTGATGCCGTGCCATTTCATTTACATTATCATGTGTGGAAAGAGTGTAAATCACGAAGGGTGATGTCGTGTCATTGTTTATATTCATTTGTTTATGTGAGAAAAGAGTGTAAAGCACGAAGGGTAATGACGTGCCGTTGTTTATATTCATTTTTTTGTGTGAGGAAAGAGTGTAAAGCACGAAGGGTGATGTCGTGCCGTTGTTTATATTCATTTGTTTGCGTGAGGAAAGAGTGTAAAGCACGAAGGGTGATGTCGTGCCATATTATTATAATTTAAAAGCACGAAGGGTGATGTCGTGCCATATTATGGAGAGTAAAAGTACGAAGGGTGATGTCGTGCGTGATACTGTGAGTGAGTGCTAATGCACGAAGGGTGATGTCGTGCCATATTATTGTGAGTTCATGGCACGAAGGGTGTTTTCGTGCAGGTGAGGACGAGGGACATGCATTATGATGTGATATCTGTTCCCCGTGTATACATTGTGACTTTACTTTGAGTTGTTATTGTTGTACTTACATATTTGGTGTGACTTATGGTTATCTTCCTGTACTTGACTTTTATCTCAATTGTTGTTGCATTGTCCATGTCTTTTACTTGCTTAATTTGCTTAATTTACGTGTTGTATCTATCGATTTCTATGGGAAGGACGAGAGTAAAAGCAAGAAGGGTGATGTCGTGCACTTGTTCTATTGGAAGTTAAGTTCGAAATACATTTATTGGAAAAGTATATTTTAAAAACGCGTATCTTGAAGAAATTACATTTAAAGACTTTTCTTCCGTAAAGTATATATACCTATTCAGAGAAAGTCCTTTTCAAAAGAAGTTTTCTATATAAAAAAAAAAAGAAGATTATACTGTAAAGTTTTTAATATAAATTTGTGGGTGAAGGGATTACCTTCGAACAATTTATTAAATTGTTGGAGTTGTTGGCTAAGGTCTGAGGTGGAGATTATCGCAGTGCTGAGTTACTACTTGTTCTTACTGTATTGTGGGTTTCGGTTTTGGTTGTGTTCCTGTCCATCCTTCTATGTAATATTATGACTTTCCGTCAATTTATTGCTATTTTTCCGCCCGCATTGCATTGTTATGTAGTTAATTATATGGTGTAATATTTATGTAGATGTCATATTCCGTCATTTTCTATATTTATGCATGTTCGTTTTATTAGACTAGTGGGTGTCTTGACTAGTCCTCGTTACTACTTCACTGAGGTTAGTCTTGATACTTACTGGGCACCGTTGTGGTGTGCTCATACTACTCTTCTGCATATTTTTGTACAGATTCCAGGTTTTCGCATCGCCGACCACATCTTAGCAGCGCGGTTGTTGTAGTTGAGACTCAAGGTAAAACCGTTTCATCGTTCGCGGTGTCGGAGTCACCTTCTTATATTTTGTTCATACACTGTTGTATTTATTCCGAACAGTGGTAATTAGAGATTTTAGTGTAAATTCCTTAAAGCTTATGACTTGTACTCGCCGGATTTTGGGAAGATGTTCAGAGCATAGATAGTTTCAAAAAAACATTTAAAAGTTTGATATTATGATTTATATTTATTTAATATTAGGCTTACCTAGTCCTTAAGACTAGGTTCCATCACGATACCCAACAGAGGGAAAAATTGGGTCGTGACAAGTTGGTATCAGAGCTCTAGGTTCATAGGTGCTACGAGTCATAAGCGAGTTTGGTAGAGTCTTGTGGATCGGTATGGAGACGTTTGTACTTATCTTCGAGAGGCTACATAATTATTAGGAAAATTCCATTTCCTTCATTCCTATCGTGCGAGTTCATTGATCTTGAAGTTTGAAATTACCGTTCCATTCTCTCGCTGATGGCGAGGACACGAGATGCGGTTCCTGAAAATATTACCCTCGGAGCAAAGGGCTCTAGGGGCAGAGGCAGAGGTCGACAAGAAGCACGTGTCGTAGTTGGAACATCTACCAGAGCAGCCGTAAAGGAACCGCCATTAGTCCCAGAGGATCGGATTGATTCCAGGTGTACAAGCTACTTCACAAATCAGGGGAGGAGTTCGGACTCCCGCCATCTACACTCCAGAGCAGCGAGATCATGATTGGCCAGGCTCCAGGTGTCATGGAAGCACAGCATGTGGTTTCAGTTCAGCCCGTGGTTAGGGCAGCAACATCGGAGGAAGAATACCCTAGACTTGGGAGGTACCGGAAGTACTACCCTCCTAAATTTCACTGGACTGGCAACACATGATGCTCAGGGTTTCTTGGAGGAGCGTCACTATATTCTTCAGACTACAGGTATTGTGGAGGCGAGCGGGGTTGTTTTTGTCACGTCTCAGCTCAGAGGAGCGATTTGTCAGCGGTGGCGGTCATATAAATTGGGGTAGCCTGGCCGAGTCAGCTTCACTTGCATGGATTCAGGTTTCAGAGATGTTTTGAGGGAGTTTGCACCCCAGTCTCTCCGAGATGCATGGCGCGCGGAGTTTGAGCAGTTGCGTCAGGGAACTATGTTAGTGTTGGAGCACTATGTCGTATTCGGTGAGTTGGCCAGATATGCGCCTCACTTGGTTGTTTCAGTTGGGAAGCGAGTTCGTAGATTCATCAGGGGACTCAGGCATGATATTCGATTCAGCAGGACTCGAGAGTTAGAGTCGGATGCCTTGTTCAGCAGGTAGTAAGGGTCGCTCGCCGGTATGATCAGGAGAGAGAGTTCAGGGAGGAAAGGAGGCCTCTTATACTGGAGAAATCTATTGGTCCTTATTATAGAGTCAAGATACGGCACAGTAGAGGTTTTGTGGGTCATCTGGTTCAGTTGCATTACCAGTTTCGCATGGGGTTTCAGGTACTCATTAGTCTTAGAATACTCACATTGCACATTTTCCACAGCCACGTCGGCAGAGTGGTTGTTTTGAGTATGGAGATACCAGTCACAGGTGAGAGGTTATTCCAGGATCCAGGCAGTTGTGTCACAGCAGGGGTATTCAGGAGAGTAGAGGGCGCCCAAAGAGAGGGAGGCCCGGCCTATTGATGTGTTTCATATAGTAGGTTGAAGGTCGTTGTACTAAGATATTATCATACATGTATATTTTGATGTGTTACAGAGGGGCACCATTTGTATTTCATTATAGTTCCGCTAGTTGGGACGAGTTTCCCTTATTTGTTGCCTTATTGATAAGTGAGTTTCACGTTTTGCACTCTATTTTCTTCATGCTTGCTCCCGTTGGGAGATTCTATGAGTGGTAACCCGTGTCTATCGTTGTTTATTCATCAATTAGAGGGGTGAGACTAGAAGTGAGTCCTTGTTGTTCATCATGGTGAGATTTATGTGATTTTTTCCAAGTATTTTGTTTACGAGATGTGATTTGATACTCCATTGAGATGTGAGTTAAGTGAGACTTATGATTTTTTAGCCGAGACGAGTTAGTGAGAGATTTCAATTGGTATGATATATATTCGGCATGTGATATAGATCTTAGGGTGAGGTCCTCGTGATATTTGTGATTCGATATAATTGGACCGGACTGAGTACCGCCGTGGAAATTTTATCAGGATGGGATCCTTGTGATTTGTTCATATGCTTTGCTTCTTCCTTGTTATATTGCTTTTGTAAGTCAGTATTGATAGAGAGTTGTGCCTATGGGCTTGTTTGATAGTTCCTTTATATGTTTATATTTTCATATTCAGCCATTTCATTATGTGCTTCTTTAATTTAGCTTGCGGGGTGTGTGTCCGGTAGTGTTAGTTGTGACTCGGGGATTTGGGTGTCTAATAATGAGGTCTTCGTGTTTATTGCATCATTATCGGTATTATGGGACTTGTAAACAGATTTCTTTCATATGTGAGGCTAATTGCCAATGCTGAGTTGATTTCGGGCAGCTATTGTGATCAAAAGTGTTATTATGAGCCCATGTGTGATGTGCTATAGTGTGTGGTCGTACCGTATGGGTATAGTCATGAGTTAATGCAGCTTGTTGAGGCTAATGCCGGATACGGATTTAAAATCGAGTCTTTTGGAAATGAGTAGAAGGTGAGAAATTAGGGTATGAGGCTTATCGGTGATGATAGGAAGGCTAAATTGCAGTTGTGATGGCGTCATCAGGCTTATATAGGTTGGAGTGACGTCGGATCAACTGCGGGTATGTGTTGTAAGTGTGCAATCAGTGATTGGATGAGTTCCAGGTGAATCTTGGCACGTTCGAGGATGAACGTTTGTTTTAAGAGGGGGAGAATGTAACGACCCGACCGGTCGTTTTGAGAATTTAAGCTTCGTTCGGTGGCGTAAGGTCTTGAACAGCTTCACATTGTGTATGTCGACCTACGTGCGTGGTTGGATTCAGTTACCAGATGATCCGGAGTCGAATTGGAAGAGAAATTTCAATTTTTGAAGCTTAAGTGATGTAAATTGACCGGAGGTTTGACTTTTGTGTAAACGGCCTCGGAATGAGTTTTGGGTGATTCCAAAAGCTTCATATGATGATTTTGGACTTAGGCGCGCGTCCGGAATTGGTTTTGGAGGTCCGTAGAGTAATTCGAGGTAATTTGGCGAAAGTTAGAATTTCGGCGATTTCGGCCGATAGGTGAAATTTTGATATCGGGCTCGGAATGGAATTCCGGGAATGGTTGTAGGTCCGTTGTGTTATTTGTGACTTGTATGCAAAATTTCACGTCAATCCGGGTTGAATAGATAGGTTTCGGCACGAGTTTTGATATTTGAAGATTTGAAAATTCATAAGTTTGATTTTTGGTTTGATTCATCGTTTTGGTGTTGTTTTATGTTATTTGAAACCTCAAGCGAGTCCGTGTTAGGTTATATGACTTGTCTGTTTGTTTGGACGGGGTCCCGGAGGTCTCGGGTGAGATTCGGATAGGTTTCGGGTCAATTCTCTCCTATTTTTCACTGCTGATATCTGTCAGTTGATTTCCTTCTCCGTGTTCGCGTCCACTCGAACGCGTTCACGATGAGTTATGGTGGAGGTGATTCGCGTTTGCATCATAGCCCTTGCGTTCGCGAAGGTTTTATTTTTTGGGCAGCCTTAACTCCTTCTACGCGTTCGCATCTTTGCCTACGCGTTCGCGTAGGTCCCTGTTCTTCCTCTCCGCGTTCGTGAACACATTGCCGCGTTCGCGATGGGAAACTAGGAAGACTCACCTTCCTTTCTTCGCGAACACATCCCTTTCTCCCCGTTCGAAATGCACAAATGCCTGGACAGAATATAAGTTTTCAAAATCGAGGGTTAGACCATTTTATTCATATTTTGACTTCTAGAGCTCGGTTCTTGGCGATTTTTGAGGGGTTTTTCACACAATTCGATTGGGTAAGTGTTCTTAAACTAAAATTAAATATATTACATGATTTTATCTTTATTTTCATTATTTAATTTGTGTTTTTAGTTGAGAAAATGTTGGTTTCGAAAGAAAACTTCTAAAATGAAAATTCGTGATTTGAGGGATCAAATGATATCGAAATTCGATAAATTTTGTATGGTTGAACTCGTATCGGGATGGGTATTCAGATTTTGTAAAATTTTACGGGTTCCGAGGTGCGGTCCCGGGGGTCGACTTTTTGGCCGATTTTTATATTTTTGTAAAGATTGAAACTTTATTATCCAGAATAGTTCCTTATATGTTTGATGTATATTTTGAAGTTGTTTTAGTTGATTTTGAGCCGTCCGGAGGTATTTTCGCCGAGAAGTCCATTCTTAGAGTACCAGGTTGTCGTCTTTGAGGTAAGTATCTTGCCTAACCTTGTGTGGGAGAAACTACCCCTTAGGATTTGAGTCTTCTATGTTGATTGTAGCCCGTGTACGCGAGGTGACGAGTGCGTACTCGGACTTATTTGAAAATAGATTGGCCTTTTAGGATTTTTAGGTCCTTATACTTCTTGTGTATGAAGTTGTAATTACTATGACTGCATTCATGATTGCTAATTTCATCATTTCCTGCTTAAATTAGAGTTACTTGCTTTTAGATTCCTTTGTTGTTTATTTGATCTTAATTGACTTAGCTGAAGATTTTACCTCTTCTATAATTATGCTATATCTTTCTTCATAAACTGCCTAGTTATCTAAAATTTGTATTATCTCTCCTTGTAATTGTTTAGTAGTATTGGAGTATTTATATGTTGGTGTCAAGCATGCATATGGGTCGTATATTGTGATTGATATGGTATTTCGTTAAGCACTACTTAGGCTTAACTTGATGGTTATACATGTTGATGGTATTTTCTTGGTATTTCCTATTGCGAAGCATTGATTCAAGTTGGGATTTATTCCGTGAAGCTAGTTAATTAAGTAAGATTGGTTATAGTTGTTTTCCCTTGCCGGGATGATATTGTTTTCATTGTTGACTCCCTTGCAGGGACAATATGGTTTCTATTATTGTTCATGCTTTTGATGATATGGTTTCATTGTTGACTCCTTTGCCGGAATAGTATGGTTTCTGTTGTTGGTTATGTTGTTGATTCCCTTGTCGGAATGCTATCATTTCACTTGTTTGGGTGAGAAAGAGTGTAAAGAACGAAGGGTAATGCCGTGCCATTTCATTTACATTATCATGTGAGGAAAGAGTGCAAAGCACGAAGGATGATGTCGTGCCATCATTTATATTCATTTGTTTGTGTGAGGAAAGAGTGTAAAGCACGAAGGGTGATGTCGTGCCATTGTTTATATTCATTTGTTTGTGTGAGAAAAGAGTGTAAAGCACGACGGGCGATGTCGTGCCATTGTTTACATTCATTTGTTTGCGTGATGAAAGAGTGTAAAGCGCGAAGGGTGATGTCATGCCATATTATTGAAATTTAATAGCACGAAGGGTGATGTCGTGCCATATTATGGAGAGTAAAAGCACGAAGGGTGATGCCGTGCGTGATACTGTGAGTGAGTGCTAATGCACGAAGGGTGATGTCGTGCCATATTATTGTGAGTTCATGGCACGAAGGGTGTTTCCGTGCAGGTGAGGACGAGGGACATGCATTATGATGTGATATTTGTTCCCCGTGTATACATTGTGCCTTTACTTTGAGTTGTTATTGTTGTACTTACATATTTGGTGTGACTTATGGTTATCTTCCTGTACTTGACTTTTATCTCAAATTGTTGTTGCACTGTCCATGTCTTTCACTTGCTTAATTTTCTTAATTTACGTGCTCTATCTATTGATTTCTATGGGAAGGACGAGAGTAAAAGCACGAAGGGTGATGTCGTGCACTTGTTCTATTGGAAGTTAATTTCGAAATACATTTATTGGGAAAGTATATTTTAAAAACGCTTATCTTGAAGAAATTACATTTAAAGACTTTTTTTCCGTAAAGTATATATACGTATTCTGAGAAAGTCCCTTGCAAAAGAAGTTTTCTATATAAGAAAAAAGAAGATTATACTGTAAAGTTTTCAATATAAATTTGTGGGTAAAGGGATTACCTTCGAACAATTTATTAAATTGTTGGAGTTGTTGGCTAAGGTCTGAGGTGGAGATTATCGCAGTGCTGAGTTACTACTTGTTCTTACTGTATTGTGGGTCTCGGTTTTGGCTGTGTTCCCGTCCATCCTTCTGTGTAATATTATGACTTTCCGCCGATTTATTGTTATTTTTCCTCCCGCATTGCATTGTTATGTAGTTAACTATATGGTGTAAGCTTTATGAAGATGTCATATTCCGTCATTTTCTATATTTATGCATGTTCATTTTATTAGACTAGTGGGTGTCTTGACTAGTCCTCGTCACTACTTCATTGAGGTTAGTCTTGATACTTACTAGGCACCGCAATGGTGTGCTCATACTACTCTTCAGCACATTTTTGTGCAGATTCCAGATTTTCGCATCGTCGACCGAGTGATTCTTAGCGGCGCGTTTGCTGTAGTGGAGACTCAAGGCAAAACCGCTTCAGCGTTCGCGGTGTCGGAGTCACCTTCTTATATTTTGTTCATACACTGTTGTATTTATTTCGAACAGTGGTAATTAGAGATTTTAGTGTAAATTCCTTAAAGCTTATGACTTGTACTCGCCGGATTTTGGGAAGATGTTCAGAGCATAAATAGTTATTTCAAAAAAACATTTAAAAGTTTGATATTATGATTTTTGTTTATTTAATATTAGGCTTATCTAGTCCTTAAGACTAGGTGTCATCACGATACCCAACGGAGGAAAAAATTGGGTCGTGACAACCGTACTCTGCACTTCTTGTGCAGATCCAGGTTCCGGTCAGAGTTGATTTCGAGTAGTAGCTGAATATTCGCATGGAGACACGAAGTAGATCTGCTGGCGTGCGCAGATTCCTGGAGTCTTCTCCATATTATTTATCTATTGTTTTATTTAATTCTAAACAGATATATATTTCCTCTCAGTCAAATCCTTGTAGTATTCTTTAGTAGTACGTGAATTGTGACTCCAAACCCTGGGTAGCTAGATATTAGCATTAGTTCCAATGATATCATTTTATTACTTCATACGTTATTTTGGTATCATTTATTGGATAGTATTATTGTTTCCATATGTTTTTAATTGTTTTAAATGTGGAACCCTCTGATGTTGGCTTGCCTAGCAAGAATAGCGTTAGGCGCCATCACGGTTCTGACGATGAAAAATTCGGGCTGTGACACATTTATTCAAATCAGTATTTAACCTATAAATGCGATCAGTATTCTATGTGAGATTGGTCCATTGGCTATTAATTTTATTCTTTGATCAATAATTTGTTTAGATATAAATATCAATATAGATTTTAAAATATTATTAGAAAAATAATCACGAAAATATTTTATAATAACAAGGGAAAGAGAGAGAGATAAGTAATCGACAAAAGTCATTTACTAACGTTATGACAAACATAAAGTGCAAAAATTTGATTTTTTATCATTTGACACAAGAATTTTGTGGATAAACTATAATTATAATTAAACATTTATTTTATTATATGAGATGATATTAATAATATAAATCCTCAAACAATAAATTATTTTCATTAGTGATTACAAAATATAATCAAAGTATTTGAATTGACTTCTTTTCCCCGGATATGAATTAACTAACTAGAAAAATAATCAAATTTTATTCCTTTCCAAATTCTTCATATAGGTAAAATTATTTTTCAAGTTTACAAAATCTTAGAGTACATAAATTATTTTTCAGAATGTATTTATAAAGAGATTCAGGTGAGATACAATTTAACATATTTGTGAATTATATTATAAAATATGTATAATTACAAAATAATGCACAACTAAACTTTAACTAAATTCATTATTTATGCATATTTAGAAGATATTTAATACAATTACTATGAGAAAAATAATTTTTATCTTTTAAGCTAATATTGCATTTTATTTTAATATCATTATACATATTTTTAATTGATAGAAACTATACACACGTGCAACGCATTAGTATATATGGGGGCTTTTGCAGCCATACCCACTTTTTGTGCCACGTATTAACTTATATCCGCTTTGTAAAAAAAATTGCACCCGTACCCGCTTTTGCGTATAACTTCAGCATGCGGGGCTGAAGTAGCAAAGAAATCACGCAAAACTTCAGCATTCTAGTAGACGGGCCTGAAGTAGCTTGCGAACTTCAGCTCTAGAGCTGAAGTTCCCAAGTTATAAAGACAACAACTTCAGCATACGGGGCTGAAGTTTTGTCTTTATAACTGGCGAACTTCAGCTTAATTGGTGAACTTTAGCTCAGCGATGGAAAGGGAGCTGAGTTATTTAAAAAGTGGGTACAAGTTAAAAGTTTTTTTTAAAAACGGGTATAGGTTAAATGGGGGCGACCAAATAGGGTGCCCCGCGCAATTTTTACGTATATATGAAACGTATAGATCAACTACCATATAATTCGAGCGATCCAAATCTACACTGTTAAATTTCAAATTAATCATGTCAGATCCTGTGTTGAAAGAGTGGCCAAGAAATAAAGCTTGAAATATCAGAAGTTGACTCGCATAGTTCATCATGGTAGTGGTTAGTACTCCCTCCATTTCAATCTATGTGAACATGTTTGATTGAGCACAGATTTTAAGAAGAAATTTTTACACAAATAATCAGCCAAATTAATTGTTTACTCTCTCTCTCTCTCTCTCTCTCTCTCTCTATCTCTCTCTATTATACATAATTATACACATTTAATGCATAAATTATGCGTATAATATACATTTGCTGGTTATTTTTAGTTTAAGTTATAGGGTGAACGATTATTTGGGTTAATTCTTCTTCTAAGAAAAAATGAAGACTTTTGGAACTTATGGTCCTAAACAGGGGAAGTGCACGGTTATCCACTATTTAGAGATGTATTTACTCTTTAGCCATTGTTTAAAATATATTTACTTTTTAGCCAGTGCTTAATAATCTTTTACCCGCCGGAAGAAATACCCATGTGCTAGACATGAGTGCTGTGTAAATATTAAGGACATGGTGTTCTTAACTTCATGAATGATGTGTAAATATTAAGGACATGGTGTCCTTAACTTCATGAATGCTTTCCGTTATTAAACTTTAGGACATCATGTCCTTAACTTCATATGTACAGTGTAAAAATGTTAAGAACATGGTGTCCTTAACTTCATGTGTGCAGTGTAAATGTTAAGGACATAATGTCCTTAACTTGTATTTGCACCTTCTGTTGTTAAACTTTAGGACCTCATGTCTTTAACTTTATATGTACAGTGTAAGTGTTAAGGACATGGTGCCCTTAACTTCATGTGCAATGTAAATGTTAAGGACATAGTGCCCTTAACTTTATGAGTGTTGGTAAATATTAAGGACATAGTGTCCTTAACTTCATGAATGTTGTGTAAATATTAAGGACAAAGTGTCCTGTATTTTCTCCTTTCGTTGTTAAACTTTAGGACATCATGTCCTTAACTTCATAAGAGTAGTATAAATGTAGGACATGGTGTCCTTAACTTCATGTGTGCAGTGTAAATATTAAGGACACCATGCCCTTAGTATTTACACAGAACTCATGAAGAAAAGGTAAAAACGTCTTTCCATATTAATTTTAATATAGTAGTGACTATTTTTGCTCAGCATTAAAAATACTGGATAAAAACTAAATAACATGTTAAAAAGTGGTTATCCCACGCCATTTCTACTCCTAAACAAGGTAAAAAGGGGGCCAGAGTACTTTTTTTTTTTGGTTGGTAATTATGACTTTTTATTACCAAGTAAATATTTACAAAGTGTTAAAAATCTCTAAAGTTGGACAACAACCCCAACTTTAGTATACTTCGTCTACATCCAAGAAAGAAAATAGAAAATTGTAACTTATGTTTTATCTACTAACCACACTAACTAGGATAGTAATCAAGTTGCTTCAACAGTAACGCCAATTTCTTCCTCGTTCTTCCTTTGCCATGTATGTCTTGAATATCTGCCTCACTATGGTTGTTGCTGGTCTGGTTTCCTGTTGAAAGATTTTGTTGTTTCTTTCCAACCAGGTATAATATATACTTCCTGCAAGAGCCATTTGATATACTTCTTCTTTGGCACTGTTACCACAAGCATGCTTTTGAGCCCATTCGATTTCTTCTTTCCATCACATAGTTTGTCGTTAAATTCCTTGCCATTTGAGTAGTTGCTGCCAGATTTGAGATGTGGTTGTGCATTTAAAGAAAAAGTGTTGTACATCTTCTTCATCTCTGTCACATAATGAACATGTTGTATCATACCCCATTCCCCATTTTTTCAGTATCATCTTTGTATAAAGTTTGTCTTGAATTGCAAGGTATAAAATGAATAACCATTTGGGGTTGCCCTAGTTGTTGCATGTCAATTTCCTCCATTGCACTTTAGGATAGTTGTCTCTAAGCTTATTGTACATTGCCTTTATAGCATATATCTCACCATTCAGAAACTCATCTGTAGTTACTCCTGCATTCTCCAAATACTTTTTAGCCTTTAGGACCTTCTGGATTAGCGAAGATGTTTGCGGAGCAGTGCTTTCCCACACTTCATTTCCCTTAGTATAGTAGATATGCACCCATTTTATCCATATCTTGTCCTTCTTCTTGCATAAGTTCCAATAGTGCTTGAGTATGGCAGCTTTATTCCATGTGGAGATATCTATTATGTTGAGACCACCTGCTGATTTTGGTAAACAGATTTTGTCCCATGCTATTAGAGCCTTCTTTGAGCATTCACTATTCCCATTCCAAAAGAATCTTCTGCATACTTGTTCAATCCTCTGAATCACCTTCTTTGGCAAAATGAAAATTTGGGACCAAAATTGTTGGATGGCTATGAGTTACTCCTGATCAACTGTAATCTCCATGCATAAGACAGCATCTTTGATGTCCATGTAGTTACTCTCCCTATCATCCTCTCTATTAATGGTTGACGTTTTCCAATTTCTAATCTTTTTGAGCTCAATGGAACTCCCAGGTACCTGAAGGGCAGAGATCCCACGGAGAAGCCTAATTCTTGTATAGTTTGTTGCTGAATCTGGCTTGGTACACCTCCAAAATAGAAAACATTTTTCCCTTGGTTGGCTATTAGCCCATATGCCATAGAAAACTACTGAAATTGTTTATATAATAGCTGAGTAGATACCACGTCACCCCTACAAAATAGCAACAGATCATCTGCAAACCCCAATTGTACTATGTTCAGCTTGTCACATCGAAGGTGGTAGTTAAAATCTGGATTTTCTACCAGTGTTTTCAGTAGTCTGCTAAGGTACTCCATGCCAATGACAAACAGAAATGGTGACAAAGGGTCACCCTGCCTTACTCCTCTCTTGCAGTAAAAGGGATACTTGGTTTACCATTTATGACTATAGAATATGAGACTATCGATATACACACCATGATCCATCTTATAAATTTTTTTGGAAAATTCAGAGCATTTAGATCTTGTTCTATAAATACCCATTTTATAGAGTCATAAGCTTTTTGCATGTCAATTTTAATCATGCATCTTGGCGACACCCCTTTTCTCCCATATCCTTTCACTAGTTCATGACTAATGATAATATTATTTGTAATGACTCTACCAGGTACAAACGCAGCTTGACTCTTACAAATGAGGTTGTCCATGACTCCCTGTAGATTGTTAGTGAGCATTTTGTATATGATCTTATAGAGTGTGGAGCAGCAGGATATAGGTCTATATTGTTTTACTGAGGAGGGGTTCTTTACTTTATGCACCAAGGTAACATATGTGCAATCTATCGGCTGGTAGAGTTTATTAGTATCAAAGAAATTCAGAACAGCTTCAGTTACCTCATCTTCAATCATGGTCCATGCTTTCTTAAAGAATAGTGAGTTAAATCCATCTATCCCTGGGGATTTGGTATCATCAATCCCATGTAGTGCTTGCCAAACTTCTTCTCTGGTAAAAGGTCGAATAAGCTGCAACTGTTGTGTTCTTGATAACATAGATCCCCTCCTCATAACATCTAGATTCACAGCAGGCAGTGTGGGATTTGCAGCCCCAAGCAGGTTCTTATAAAATCTTACGATCTCCTCATCTATCCCCTTTTCTGTTTGAACAACATCACATGTTGCATTAACTAGTGATTTGATCTGATTCTGGGCTCTTTTGTTCTTGATGCTGGCAAAGGAATAAGCTGAATTGGAGCCCCCTAATTTGAGTCATTGCAATCTAAATTTCTGTTTATATATGCTCTCCTCTATTAAATCCCATTTCTCCAGCTGCGACCTCGGCTCTTTTTCTACTTCTAAGTTATATGGATCCTGGTTATATGTTCTCATTAGCTGCTGCAGCTCCTGAAGATCATTCATGATACTTTTTATTTTGTCACTTATCCCAAAAAAAACTCTTTTGTGTTTAGGCTTTTCATTGCTTGTTTAATGATTTTCAACTTGAGCCATACTATTTTCATATACATTGCATTTGTTGTGATCTTACAGCTTTCTTCTACTGCTTTCCCAAAGCTTGAATGATCAGCTAAACAATTCAAGAATCTGAAAGGTCTTGTACCTTCCTTGTTGCCTCCCCAATTCAATGATTAGTGGTGAGTGATCAGAAAAGTACAGATTTAGGACATTAACTTGAATAAGAGGCATGTTGTTCATCCATTCTCCATTAACTAATGCCCTGTCAATTTTTCTGAAGACATGGTTGTTAGTCCATGTGAATGGTCTTCCTATTGTCTATAATTCATTCATACCAACATCTTCCATAAAGTCTCTAAAGTTTCTTATCTCATGGTACCATGTTTTTTATCTTCAACTTCTAGTACAACATTGAAATCCCCCATTACAAGCCATGGCTCTTGTTGTTTACTTTCTATTTCCCTAAGCTTCCTCCATAATTCCTTCATGTCATGCACTGTGTGTAAACCATAAACAACTGTAAAATGAAAAGTTAGTGCAGTATTAGGAAAGCTTACTGCAGCCTGTATATTGATTATGTGTGTTGATTTTCTTAACCACAACATGCTTGGGATCCCATATCATCCATATCCTTCCTTTATTATTCGGGAAAGTATTTGAAAACCATTCCCATGTAGGTTCCATTTTGTGTATCACCTGGCCCTCTTTACATTCTTTCACTCTATGTTCTATGATAGCTATAACACTAGCTTTATTCTCTTTAATGAACTCCCTTAGCTCCTTTTGCTTATACAACTTATTCATTCCCCTCACATTCCAAGTGATGGCTTTCATCTTAGTAATGGAGGGAAATGGTTTTGATCCTCTGTACCACCTTGGCTACTTTGTCCTCTTTCACATTGCATGCTTTGCTGTATTTCCATGACTTGCCCTTGTGGATCATTTTCCCACCCTGCCAGTGAGCTAAAGCCATTGTTTGTGTCAACATTTCCTTCTTTTTTTCCCCACTTTTAGCCATTTTAGTGGCTGATTTTGCTTTCACCACTGTCCATCCTTCTGCTTGTGTTTCATTTGACGTAATCTATGCTTTATCTTCAGAACCTTTTCCACCATTTGTTTGACCATTTTCATTTTGTACTTGAACATTTTGTTTATCATTTATCTTCAACACTTGGTCACTCCTCCTCCATACTTGCATAGGCTTTGGTTTCTTCCCTTTTAGAACTTGTAGTGGTTGCTTCTGGACATTCTTAGTCTTGCAACTGTGTCCTATTTGCAAACATGATGCACAATACTCAGGTTCCCGGTCATATATCACTTCTTGTTCAAACACCCCACCATTAGGATTTTGGAGTGTAATGCATTTAGGGAGTGGTCTAGTAACATCCATTTCTATGAGTACTTGCATATGATATGCGTGCAATATCAGTGGTGCACTCATCAGCATATACAAGAGTGCCTAGACCACTACTGATTTTGCTCGGTGACTTCCCTCCCCAGCAACTTAGAGGAAGATTTGGGAACTTAACCCATATTGGAATAGTTTTAAGTATTTCATTCTGAAAATTGAACTCTGCAGACCATTCTTTCATTATCAAAGGCCTGTTGTTAATTGGGTTTGGGCCTGACAACAGCACTTCATCCCTTTCCTCCATACTCTTGAATCGGATGACAAAATAATCATCATTGTGATAATATATTTGGGGCTTCTCTACAAATTTCCTTTGTGTTATGAGAAATCTCTCCACTGCTCCTATCGATGAGATTCTCCAATGACATACAAAATTATAGTCAATCTCCATTTTGCACTTTCTTCTTCTATATCCTCCTGCTCTAATTTTACAATTGTCTTCCCTTCCTGAATACTAGGTGGTACATACTTGAGACTCATGTCTTTGGATGCCAACTGATTTCCCGTAACAACACTTGCCCAAGTTTGTATGTTCCCATTGCCCTTAGGTGAATCAGTACTCCTTAACACCTGAACTTCATCATTCTTCTTGGTGTTGATCAATTCCTTTGTTACATTAGGGCTTTCCTGCATTCCTCTAGCTTTAACCCCAGATATACCCCCTGCATTACAAGTGGTACCATCACCATTATCAACCTTCTTGCATGTGCTTGATTCAACTATGCCAGCTATTGATTTGCCTTTCCCAGTGATTGGAGTGTTCTCAGACCCCTGTTTGTCCAGTTGATTATCCTTACCCGTCGGTGTTTGTTTCTCAGCAGATCCATGGAGATTTCCTCCATTCGGTGATTTTCCAATTCCATATCCTATCTTCAATTCCTCAAGTAGCTTGAAATCTATAATCAGAACCTTGTTCACCCGCTTCTGTGGTCGTCCTCGCCCTCCCATTCCGGAGCCAACGCACGTTAGTAGATCACCTAATCGTACGCCAAGAGAGAAAAGAAGAGAGTAGCCAAATGCATTGGGGCCCAGAGTATTTGTGTGGTTATAAAAGCTTCTCATTAAGGGTAGAATTGTAAGTATAAGCTAAATTGTTTTCAAATTTAAAACAGGTCATTCTTTTTGGAACGGACCAAAATAAAAATAAGTTTACATAAACTGAATCGGAATCGGCGGGAGTAGCTCTTTAGAGATGTAACATTCTTTTAGATGTAGGAGATCGAAATGCATCTTAAAGTGCTACAGCAAATAATAAGTCATTTCATAGTTGCTTTCTTGATAATAATATCAAGGCTAATCAGGGAGGCCACAAGAAACAAGAGAGAAGGTAAACTAGAAGATTTTGAAAAATAAACATACTAACGACGACACAGTAGTTTTAGTCTCGAAGGAATCGTAAAAATTTACTCGTATCAAATATTTACACTAGATTAATAAATGAATGACACGTCTTTACACATGTAATTTTGCACTTAACCATGCGTAATTATATTTCCACTTCACTAAAATCACCAACCCTAATAATTTGGAGGAAATCAGTTAAAGAGGACTTGTACAGGTCCATGACCCCGGATTTTTTAATAAACAAACAAAAAAAAATCCTAGTTGCCATGAATAAGAAAATTTCAACTTATCTTAGTTGTCAATGGGTAAGGACTAAATGGAAAATAAGAGAAATAGAAACACTTCAAAATAAATCTCTTACACCAAAAAGGAAACATCCTTTGCTCTGAAGACCGATGGTCTTCCTTTTTTCCTTCTTGGCCCTGCAGCAGTACCCTGCAATCAATTGACCGAGTCGTTTTCCTTAATTTTCTTTTAAAGGAAAAAACAAGACTTGTTTTGGAAAAACAAGCATCAGCAACGTTTTGCTTTTATTTGTTCTTCTTTAGTTTTTCTTTTTTGCTTAAATCTGAAAAACCAATTTCATAAATCACGACTAAAAGTTTGGTGGATAGATTATAACTTTAAAGAGTAATATCGAAGTTACAGAATCGCACGAACCGAAACAGGAAAGTAAAAAATCGAAGCATACCGCATTTATTTCAGTTTAATATTGGTACAACATACTATTTAGAATCGTAAACCGATGAAAACTCCTAAAATTAATATTACCAAGCCTGCTAGTTCTATGGGCGCTAATTGCACCAATCCTCCGTTTGGGCACAATGTTAACAACATCCAACCTGACCGCTCTGCATGGTGCAGATGAGAGAGCCTACAGACCATTAAGTTGGTGAATCCTGAATGGTTTAGTTTCCTGAAGCTGGATCATTTTTGTATTGCTGCTCTACCATTGGAGGTAGGAGAAGAGCAAGTCTGGTTTTGTATCTTGCAATTCGACGAAGTCTTTCTTCCCTTAATCTGCAGATTTCCAAGCACAACCAATCATATAGTCACCGATAAAGTCTAAAACCAATTTCCAGCTAATCACATTTAATCCATATACCCCTCCCCACCTTGGAGACAAAGGGAAGGAAGAGAAAGACGGGAAACAACTGCTAGAAGAATGGTAGAGGAATGGCTGCGAAATATAGTGAACTACTGGCTATAGACCTATCACACAGTTCATGATCTGCTTCATCAAATCAATGTCCAGCCAGAAAGTCAAGACCAGGTCAATTTGTCAGCTAAATCTCCTAATTTCTGAGCGGCAGATAGGTCATTATCGGAAATAATGGAAATGTTCGATAACCTGCAACTTTCAGATTTTGTGCACCAGAGGAATCCGAATGCATGTTTCTGTACTTAAAACTCTTTCTTCAAGTGTCTAATTTTGTTGCATCTCTGAGCGCCGAAACGGGCAGAGCAGGTTAATTACATGATTTAAGGACAACTACTTTTTCTCTTTCTTATTCAGATAAAGTGACAAAAATTTCCTTCCATTTATCAAAGGGCTAATAGTAACATTGTGATTTTGGGTAAAGAAAAATGCAAACATCGCTAACCTACTATACTTCATGATATATATATATATATATGTGTGCGCGCGCGCGCACGCGCATGTGAGAGAGCGTGCATTCTTTCCTTTAGTGAACCAAATTACCGACTTCTTCTCTAATCTTAACAAATACCAAATGCCGAAGTTGAAGCTAATCAACAAAGGAAAAAGTAGATTTCATAATATGTGACCTTCCCACCTCTTTGGGGCACCACAGAGAAAGGGTCAGAAGCAGCTCAATCCACAAGGTAACAGTTACATCCTTAATTTTGAAAAGACAAAAGACCACAAATGTTTCTTACCGTGATCTAATCCTTTTAGCACGCTTGACATGTTTTTGCAAAAGTTCTTTTGGAGATAAATGCTCGACAGACCCCCCATCCTGCAGGCAGACAAAAGCAGAATCATTTGTTCCGTTCTATACCGAACTCCAATTGCCATCTCAACTACGCAACCACATCAAACAACTAGGTGCAACTATGCATGCTGCTATGCAATCAGACATGAGAATCCTTACACATAATGAGCTGACTAGAAATGACAAAGCCATGAAATTGCAACATGGCTTTAGCAGCACCCAGAGACAAAGATTAAAAGAGATAAACACGCATCTGCGGACATGCTGTTAGTAGGTCAACCTTCGAAAAGATTTTGTATGTTATAAAACTCAGGATCCAGTGCTCACAATTGAACTTGCTTAACCTTTGAAAAAATATTTTGGAGATACAAACGGGCATGTATCCTTTTTTTGTAAAGAAAGAGGGCTACTTCACGAGCCGCTAATCGAAAAGGTAAACAAATTGAATATGGAGCTACTAGCTAGTATAGAACAAAGTAGAACTGCTGAAGCCTTGAAAACTTCCAGAGTGTGGAGATACAAATAAACAGGAAGTTGAATATAGCCTCTTGAGATCCAACATACTCCCCTGTTTCCTAAATGATTGAACTGCTCATATTTAAAGGGTATGTCCAATGCCTTTGATGAAAAAAAAAATTCTCTTATAATGCGCACCACGAGCAATCCACCGGACAGCCTATCCAACTCAGACATGGCCCCACACCAAGTATTGCAGCTGGGAATACGTACCTAGAATCTCCAGGCTGTTACTCCCATGCCTCAAAACACTAGGCCATCCCTTAGGACATTCTTTTGATGAAAGTTAACATACAATTGACTTGTCTTTCAAAGGGAACTTGGGAACTAAACATTACCATGTTTTCAAAACTTGGGCATTCAAAAAAAATAGTACAAAATCCTGGAAGAGCACGATTGCATAGCACAAGTCATTGATCTTATCTGGACAGCAATAACTGCCTGGCAGATGTAATGCTCAGCAAGGAGTAAACATGGTCAGTCAGGGAGGTTTTGGCACATAAAACATTAACTGAGATCCATCTTCATTTGCTACTAAAAATCAACAGCCCAGACACCTTAGAAACCAGTAATCTCAGATACACCAATCATAAGTTTGAGTTGGTTTTTCTGTTTATTAAGTGGCTGGAAAACACATCTATTTTTGCTTTCTTGTATCAATAACAAACTATTAATATAAACAAAATTAGTGTCAACAACCTGCTAGCATGTTGCTGATTCAGGGCTTCTACATATGAGGACGCTGGCTATGATATATATTCTAGGTGACATTCTCTATATTCGGGGACCTAGAACATCCATCTCCCCCCCCCCCCCCCCCACAAAAAAA
>ML330701.1:39132-56399 GCA_005239505.1 Nicotiana paniculata
CCCCCCCCCCCCCCCCCAAAAAAAAAAGGGAATCTAAAAATAACGTAATAAAAATGTCGCCCTGATTTCAATTAATACATCCTTAAACCATTATTTACTATTAAATTTGAGTTAGATACTTCACGTCCCCAATGCAAACAACAATGGCTGAATTATTACCAGGCACCTTTATCATTTTGGTACAGGAATCATATTCAAAATTCACTCCCCAAGTAGATAAACTCAAGTTCGCACCTCTTCCTCTTCTTCTTTATCTCCTTCCTTTTTCACATGAGACTCGGCATCTTGTGGAGCTAGGGGCAAAGGTCTAGGAAGAGACCTAACACCATCCATGTATTGCGACTGCCAAGGAAAGGTAAAGCAAATAAACATAAAAATGAACAAATGTCATCTAAAACTACAATGTTTTTATTGCAAAATTTCAAACACCGCATCAAGAAACTCATTCAAAACTATAGTTGCATCATTTTTGCCAAGACAATTAATTTAATAATACACAAATGAAGACGAGAGAAGAATCAGAGCTAGAGTAGCAAGAGACAATCATGATCCGATACTGATTTCAAACTTTCAATTTCACCAAACGTCCTCCTCTACCTCTACAATTCATGAGCCTATCTTTTCCTCAAATATTAAAAGAAAAAAATTAAAAGAGAAAGGAAAAGGAGCAAAAACGACTATTAGCCCTAGTTAGGAAATTGAATGAATTTTTTGTCAGACTCATGTGATGCTGACATCAATGAGGAATAATTACCCACTTCTTTAGAAAAAGAACCTGAATGACTTTTGGACTACTAGGATCAGTATGAGTATTGAAGAGAAGTGAGAGCACCACGATCAGAACTGGCTTCGAAACATTTAGAACAAGCCAAATTTAGGGAAGGGTGTCATACAGAACTTTGGGGGGGGGTTGTTATGGGATATAACATGTGTACTCAAAACACAGGTATATACACATCTTTAGGGTATTGTAATTTCTGACTTAAAAAAATTAATATCAACTATGGACTATCTGAAAAGCAGTAAGTTACGATCATTCCAATCTAAACAAATAGAATTACAGGTGGCACATATGTCTGGGATTGACTATCGCAAGTGTGCTTAAAGAACAAGCAAAGTAATAAGCATATGTGGAACCGAACAAGGCTGTAAAAGGGTTGCACTTATCATTTTCACTTGCTAGTTCTATATGCATCTATTAAACAAGTGCCACCTAATAACCCACCCAGTCGGTGGAACTGAACATCTATGAGTTGAGACAATTTTATACCAACAGCAGTTAACATAGACCAAAAACTTCAGAAATGCAGTGACTGATAAAGATAGTTCATAATGCCAGAGTGTAATAACTAAAGGTTGAGAAAGATGATTGGAGCTTCTGGAACCATGAAACTATACTGAATGAAGCCCAATATCGCAGATTAATAAGTTGAAAAGAAGGCATACATCATTCTTCTCATTTTTCAAGACCAACCTTAAGGAAAAACTTTGTATCTTTATGCAAGACTGTACTGATAAAAAACAAGAGAGACATGCTTATAAATGCAAATAATGCTACAGAAACAGATCAAATTTTTAAAAGCCGAAGCTGCATTTCTAGAGGACATGGTTCACAATTCTTATTCACCAACTCAAGTTGCATCTAAAAAGGTCATGTTAGTTGCACAAAGGACAAGCAGCTAGTTCGTCTGTATATTAACTGAGCATCTACAAGCCAGAAGCCTTACGTCACTCAAGATACTGTGGAAAAGAACTAATATTTCAAAGAGAAAGCACTTGTGACTTGTGCAATGCATAACAATTCTTTTTGAGCAAACCTGAGTTTCATCGGGAAGACCATTCCTCAACCATGAGCGAGAAAGGGCATAGAGAGAAGCATTATCAGATATTCTGACCTACATCAGAAATTAAAGTATCCATCATGCAGTAAAAACATGTTTCTACAGAAAATATCAGGCATGGATGTAAATAAAGCGCCTACACCAAATCATAGAATTGCATAATGTCTTCAAGATTCACAGACGTCTTAGCTGTGCTGTTCCTTTTTGTTCTTCTTTAAATTTTGGTGGGAGTAATTACCCTCATGTTAGCTCCTTCAATCCAAAACAACATCAGCTGATATAGAACGTTTCTTTTTTAAAGCTATATGCAATACTTCAGATGAGAGGTGAATTCCAGGTAACATGTACAGCAGTAGCTACTGAGGAAACAAAAGGGAAGCAGGGTCACTTGAAATATACACTTATGATGTTGTATAAATGATCCTTTTTGTAGAACGCACGTCTTTCACAGTACTACTAGACAGCAAACCCATATTCGTCTTTTCGTTAATCTATAGTTAAGCTGTGAATTCTACAATGAGGCTCATGCTAAACCACAAAGACCACCAGTGCGCCGAAGAACTAATCTAAACAGCCTCACAGATCAAACGATCAACAACAGAGATGAGATTGGCTAAACTTCATAAGAGAACCTTGGTGTTCTGTCAAGTCAAGTAGGTAGTTACCTTTTTTAGTTGCAATTAAGTTGTACATAATTCATCTCAAGGCAGCAGCAACTTAATATAGAAAGGACACATGCTCTAGGTTATCCAATTAAAACTGTAAGAATGCCATCTCCAGACATAAGTAAAAATTTCATCTCATCAGTAATGGGCTGTAAATCAAGAAAATAGATGCATAATGCCACATCGCATCTCTAGCCATAGACAAGACTACCACATAAAACAAAAATAGGAAAAACCACTGAAATAAATGAGAGAAATTTAAAATTGCAGAGACACATTTCTGCATGAAAAAAGTCTCTTATAATTGCATTTTAAAACGTTACATATCACAAAAAGATTAACAAGTTTTAGAAGTTTATTGGAGGGAAAGAACCAACACCATAAATCAATTAAGAACCTGCAATCCCAAACTAGTTGACGTTGGCTACCAAATACCATAAATGCTTAGAGATAATCCATTCAGTACCTAATCCCCACACTAACTTCTTTTTTCAATAACCGTGGTATATGGGCCAGCTTGCACGCACCTTGACTAATTTCATGAAGTACCTACTATCTCCACCAGCACACGTACCGGGTAACTCTATCCACCAAGGATTGGATAGATAAGAAGAAATCACCTAGTGTTTTTGTCACCGCTGGAATTTGAACCTGAGACTTCATGGTTCTCAACCTACTTCATTGACCACTAGGTCACACTCTTGAGGTTAATCCCCAATACTAACATTATTCACAACTAAATTTTATTTGGTTGCACCTCTACTGGATTATAAAGAAGTGTGATGATTGAAAGGATGCCAAAACAATGTCATTATTGAGGGCCTTTTCCATAACATTTTTGAAAGCTAGACATAGCATTATATAGTATGTGGTGCGTCTCTCCATAAATGTTGCCGCACCCTCGCGGATCCTCCAAAATGCACTACATTGGAGGATAAGACACACATCACATATTTGGAGAATTCCAGCAAAATAGTTATATTCACAACTGCATGAAAGAGAAGTGATAAAATAGTCGCCAGATAGTCAAATTCTAACATTTTATTTTTCTTTTCTACTTATTTTTTAGGATGGGAAATAATTTTAATAACTTCCATCTGTCAAAAATCCAAGGGTGTGGCTGTTAATGAAGTGGGTGGAGAACCATGAGATCTCAAGTTCAAATTCAAGCGGAGGCAAAAAGCACTAGGCGATATCTTCTCATCTGCCCAAGCCTTGGTGGCAGAGTTACCAGTACTTGTGCTAGTGGGAGGTAGCAAATGCCTGGTGGAATAGTCAAGGTAAGCGCAAGTTGGCCCGGACATCGCCATCATCCAAAAAAATGAGGGTCATATCAGACATCAACAACAACAAACACTGCAAGTAATTTCATAAATCAAACTAAACAACAAGATAGACACTTACCTTTCTGTCTCTGATTATAGCAAAGGTGTCATCCTTACTTCTGTCCCTACCGTTCGCAAAACATAGAGCTCTAAGAATTGCCATATCAAACATAAACGGAAAACAAGATGAAGCAAAACCAACATTACCTCCCCTCTCTGAAGCCATTACAATCTGAAATGGAAGGTTGAGTAGGAGCAATCTGGATGCAGAAATATAATAGAAAACAACAGAAGGTGACAAAATTGTGAGAAAAAGCTAAAATAGATCTATGGAACACATTAAAAGAATGTCTTTCATTTAAAATTTCAAAACTGCATTACTGAGATACGTCATTCAGTTTAATCTGCAGGTGAGTACTGCCACAAAGCAGTGAAAAGAAGCCGCGGGCAGAGAGAGCTTGTTTTTCTTCTCAAAACTTGTGAACCAAAAACGGGACCCAGTCCCAAGGTGTAAACTCGTATCCCCTTTCTTTATCTCTTCTCTTCTTTCTCTTAATTATGAATTGAGCCCCAAATTGTTTTTTCTCGGTCAACTTGAAATTCCTTTTTTTTCTTCATCCTACATCTTTTTAAAACTCGAAAACACATGTAGTTGCATCTAAAGAGGTTTGGCCATTGATAAAATATTAAAGTTTCCCCATATAAAAGTCGCAGCAAATCTTTTACAGCTTTAGTCTTATCTCCAAAAGACAAACCCAACCCCAATTCTCCCAAAACAATCCCAAAACCAACTCTTCCATATTCAGATCCAGACACTCAAAATTACTTTACAGCCAAAAAAGAGAAAAAATATTTTGATCTCTAAAAAGGAAACAAAAACCAAAAAGTTCTCAAATCAAAATACCACTTAAGGTAGGAAGCATGCTATTCTTCCGATCAAATGCAAAGGGCAGTCGACTTGACAAAATTAATTTTAAGAAAATCTCAAGCCATTTGCAAACTTGATGCCCAAATCATTTTGTAGAAGTCAAATTATATTGTCCATTGATGCCATCATGAAGTTTGTTTAGTACAGTGAGGGATGCTACTAATCCAACTGTTTATATCAGCACATATACATATATCCTCAAAGCGTGTATGATAAAGCACTTCTTTCTTTCCTACGTATTGGTTGTTGCTTGCTCTTCTTTTTCTTCGTTTTTAGTCCAAAGGTATCTATATAAAGATTGATATGGCAGAGAAGACAAAATTTGACAAGACTAGTGGTTATGTATATGTGAGAGTTCGTAAGCAAAGAATTTGTGGTCGTGCTAGGTTGACAACTCATGAGTCCTTTTTTTGGGTAACCTTCACTCTTCTTATTTTGTTTTTGTTTTTTTCTTTTTTTTCTGATTTAGCAAGTTCTTTGTTGTCATCAATCGTGGTCAATATCATTCATAATAGGTCAAGCTCATACTTCCTTGATCCTAATTTACGTGATTCCAGGTATGCAAACAATTTAGATATATGGCTCATTATTTCAAAAGAATGAAATGATATATGAAGATGTTACTCATAGGATTAAAACCAGATGGTTGAAATGAAGAAGTGCTACCGCCTACTGGGGTATCATGTGATAGAAGGATGCCTACCAAGGAGAAAGGTAAGTTCTATAGAAAAACTATAAAACCCGCTAGGTTAATATGGTAGTGAATGTTGGGCTGCTAAAGTCCAACATATCCACAAGATGAGTGTTGCAGAAATGCGAATGCTGAGATTGATATGCGGTCACACAAGATTAGAAAAGATAAAAAATGATCACATTCTCCCGAAGGTGCAGGTAGCACACATTGAGGATAAAATGAGAGAAAGTCACTTGAGATGATTTGGTCATATCCAGCGTCGACCTACAAATGCATTGGTCCATAGGTGTGAAACTATGGTGAGAGAAGATGTTAAAAAGGACGCGATGGACCTAAAATCACATGAAAGGAAGACGTCTCAGAAGACCTACACATTCTTGTAATCAATGCAGACTTATCTTAAGATAAGGCACAGCGTAAGAAAAAGATCTAAATAGGTGAGACCTACTAGTTGCGAATAGGTCTTAGACTTGGTAGAGAAACTCTATTATTATTATTATTATTATTATTATTATTATTATTATTATTATTATTATTATGTAATCTTATTTTTTACTTTCACTTTTAATTTATTTTTGTAATGATGATGATATGAGTTGAGCTTAAAGAAACAAATGAGGATTCATATTGCCAACCTAACTTGTTTTGAGATTGAGACGTAGTTGTGGTTGTTGTTGTTTCCTTTAACCTGTCATATGTAGTAAAACTATTCATGTATTCTAATATAGTGGTTCGAGAAGTAAGATTAAAATTATCTTTATGAAGACGTTGAACTTACCGTAACAATAGGGTGAATCCTGTGGTAACTCTTTCATAGTAAATTAATGGCAAAACATTGAAGGGTGCAGGTAAAAGCTTTCCTCTTAAAAATAAAAAAAAACACTACGCTAATAGGAGATAATCTAGGTGAAGCGTTACCACATAATATTCAAATAACGAATACCAGAAATCTAACCACTTAAAAAAAATCTACTGTTACTTGTAGCAAATATTTGGGGACTTCACTTCTCAACTCTTCAGTTAATCACAACTAATCTAAAGAGCTTCTGTAAGAAATTATGCCAGCTGCAGAATGGGCAAATCTTTTTAACGGATTAAGCTACATGGCAAGATAGTAATACAATGCATTTAGGAGCTCTCTTTTATGGCAAAGATCTCTCCATACCAAGAAACCGGATCACAATGGATAAAAGTCAATTATCAAGCTAATAAAAGGGGCATAAAACAATAATTACGAAGAAAAATAGAACCTTAGGATGCGAAGAAGAAGTGACAACTGGAAATCCATTAATCACAGCTGAATTGGCAGTAGGAGACGACCCAACAAGGGTGTGTTGCAAATGGGTCGGTCTAACACCCGCACCAGCGGTCTGAACCGAACCCAGATCCATGTGATTCAGCCCAAAAGGTGGTCGAGAGCCAACAACGGACCGATTGGGGTAATTAGTAGTATTAGGTTTGGGCAAAAACCCGCGGCCGGAGGAAGCAACTGGGTAGAGAAAGCTTTGAAGATGAGGTGGTGGGTCGGGATTATTAAGAGGTTTTGGTACTAATTGTAATTGAGAGTAATTAGGATTGGAGGGGTGTGGAAGGCGTTGGGATGGTTGGGTTTGGGTAGGTGGGTAGTGAGAAGATTGGAGGGAAAAAGGGTGAGGTTGAGGGGTGGGTGGTCTTATAGGGTTTGGGATAATTGGTCTTAGGGTGCTAGTGGTTATGGTGGTTGTTGTGGTGGTTGACGGAGGATCTAGCGGTGGTGGCGGGGTAGAAAGTGCCATATGGGTGCGTGGTGTTGGCGGGGAAATTTTTTGGGTAATTATTATTAGGGGTTTGAAGATTTACTAGAATTTGATTTTGAATTGAAGTCTTTATCAATTTGAATTTTTGCAACGAAAAGTGACTTCTTCTTCATACGATACCGTTTTGTGATCATATTGTAGCACTTTGCACTTTGCACTTTGCATCCTTTAACTATTGTGAAAGTCATTTACCTCCTAAAGTATTTTATTTGAACTCGATCAATGCACCGACACTTGGCTAAAACAATATGCCTTCAGCATTATTCTCCCCGGGGTCTCAAATGGACGGGTTAGATCGATTTTGGGCGGGCCAAAATCGTTCGAGTCAACAAACTCGTCCAAAAGATACTTGATCTGAGATGGGTTGGATCAAGATGGACTAAAATTTGGGTAAATTTGGGTCATTTGCTATCCCGTCCAACTCTTACCAAGCTTTAATTAACGTCTTATTTTCTTATGAACTTTATAATTACTAAATAAGATTTTTTATCTTTTATTATGGTCATATATAACATATCAAACAAAAAAGAATTATTTCTAAGATATTTTGCAGAGTTACTCATAGATCAATTTCGGCTAGAAATTAGCCCAACTTCAAATGGGTTGAGATGAGCTGGTTCAAGATGAACACCCTATTTGCAGTCGTACCCTATATTTGTACCAGGTTTTAACTTGTACCTTATTTTTGAAAATTATTAAATTGGTAACCAGCTGACAAAAAATACGTAATAATATGACAATTATACCCCTGGCAAACGATATAAAACCTGCATAAGGCATTGACCGCGTGATCTGCAACCTCATTCATGGAAGATCTCCTCCATCACTCCATCCCTCGTCAAAGATCTCTTTCAACCATCATCAAAGATCTCCTCAACTCTCAAGTTTTTCATCTCAACAGATTTATTAAAAAACCAGAAACATGAACTAGATTCATCTTTAGATTCAAAATTACAGAAAGTACTGCAATTCATCTTCGGATTTTGCATTAGTTTCTGCAACTGATTGAGCTTCATGATATATGTATCTGCAATTATTTCATAATTTGTCTGTTTTTTAAGTGTTGAACTTAAGAAACAAAATCTGAATTTAGTTCACGCCTATAGGAATTTTTACTTACAGTTATTTACAAATCACACTTGCTTGTCTTCACTTATATATCTTCAAAACTTTCCAAAACTTCAAATTTAACACAGTAAAATTGTCAGAATGTTAAAAAAAATATTTTCAGAAAACTTCAGCCTAAGAATTCTAAAGCTTCAAGGATATATAAGCAAAAACTTCATGCTCTGAGGTTGTTTCACGTTGATATAGGCTCACATTAATCTTCAGACTACATGAGTAGTATTTTTCATAAAACTTCAGCCTAAGAATTTTGAAGCTTCAAGGATATATAAGCAAAAACTTCATGCTGACATAGTATGAAGTTGTTTCACGTTGATATAGGCTCACAGTAATCTTCAGATTACATGAGTAGTATTTTCCATAAAACTTCAGCCTAAGAATTCTGAAGCTTCAAGAATATATAAGCAAAAACCTCATGCCGATATAGCATGAAGTGGTTTTAAGGTTGATATAGGCTCACAGTAACCTTCAGACTACATGAGTACATTTTTTCAGAAAACTTCATCCTAAAAATTCTGAAGTTTAAAGGATATATAAGCTAAAACTATATCATCCTAAAAATGTTGATATAGCATGAAGTTGTTTTCAGGTTGATATAGGCTCACCGTAACCTTCAAACTACATGAGTAGTGTTTTTCACCGTAACCAAGATCACGTATATATAAGTTAAAACTTCATGTTGATATAAATTGAAATTGTTTTCAAGTTGATATAGGCTAACGGGAAACTTCCGCCTAAAAGGTCTAAAGCTTCAAAGATATAGAAAGAGAATTTCACACATATACAAATATAACTTCAGGCTGCGGAGATTTTAAAAATATAATAGCTAGTAGTGTTTTCCAAAAAACTTCAGCCTATAAAGTCTTAAGCTTCAAACATATATAACCTAAACTTCATGTTGATAGAGCATGAAGTTGTTTCAGTCTAATACAGGCTGAGAGGAAGCTTCAGACTAAAGTGATTAGTATTTTCCAGAAAACTTCAGCCTAAAAAGTCTGAAACTTAAAAGATATATAACATAAACCTTTATGCTAAAATTTTAGGAAACTTCAGATTATTTATTTATTCACTAATTCATTAACTGCAGGATGAGTTTGATTTGCCTTGTTACTTTCAAGTTTCAATGGGAGATGAACTTTAGATTATAAGTACTTGGATTATGATACAAAACTTCTTATGGTTAATAAACAAGTATCATTCATGTCACGACCCAAATTTCCAACCCTCGGGATCGTGATGGCGCCTAACACCATACTTTCTAGGCAAGCCAATGTTAAAAATTAATTAATCTTTCCTTTTAAAAGTCTACTTACACATAATAGAATAGTTTAAAAATGAATACTTGAATCTAATATTTTCTACTAAATAACTTCATGAATAATAATAAAAATCAATACTTAAGCCGAACCACGAACTAAATATATAACTATAAGAGTAACCCAGTGTATGGTCACAATTCACGAACTACTAAGAATACTATAAATAATGGTTTGAAAGAATATATCTCTATTTTGAAAGAAATAAAATAATGTCTATAAAGTAAAGAGAAGACTCCAGGAATCTGCGGACGCCAGTAGATCTACCTCGTGTCTTCGAGTAATGATGACGGCTACAAAAATCTCCTAACTTTGACCGGTACTTGGATATGCACAAAAGAGTGCAGAGTGTAGTATGGGTACAACCAACCCCATGTACTGAGTAAGTGTCGAGCCTAACCTCGACGAAGTAGTGACAAGGCTACGGCGGGGCATTTATTACATAACCTGTGATATATAATAAAGCGGGGAAGAAACTCTAAAATAAAGAAAAATAATAAACTGTAACAATAAATAAAATAACTCAGCTGCCTTTACCAGGTCTCAGCTATAACCAAATTCTCACATAGTTTCCCAATTTTCAAAACTCTCTTATTGAAATAACCGTAAGTGTAAAATATGAAAAATAGTAAAGTAAAACAGTAGTTTTTCCAAACCTTTGTATTCAAAATCAGTAAAATATAAGTGTCATCCCTTATTGCTCCTTGTTGCGGCGTGTAACCCGCTCCCACCTGTCCACCCATATTGCTCCTCCCTATATATATATCACCCTTATTTCTCCTGTTGCGGCGTGCAACCCGATCCCACCTGTCCACCCTTATCACTCCTTGTTGCGACGTGCAACCCGCTCCCACCAGACATACCATATTAGTTTATTTACGAAAATTTTCACAATTCAGTCCAAACCTTTCACAATATTTTTGTATCAACAATTGTAAGCAGAAGCTGTAAAACTCATAAACTTCATCAATTATCATTTCACAACGAAACCAACCAGAAATTATATATGTATCGTAACACTGACATTCCAGCTCAATCCTTATGTAACATAACAAAACCAAGAGAATAGCCAACAGTTCCAAAATACTTGAAACAATACTTAACAATTAACGAATCCAAATAGACATATAAACATCAATGATCATGAATCAATTAAGCCCGGAAGCAAATAATTGGAAACGGGGAAAGGGATCAAGTTAAGCAGATAATTTGGGGGATGCATAAATACTCGTCACCTCACCTATACACCACACACATGCAATTTCACATAGCAATTAAGTTGGGGATTCCTATTCCCTCAAGTCAAGGTTAAACCAAGCACTTACCTCAAATTTGCAGGCCACTCACTGCTCAATTACAACTTTTCCTTTAGAATTTGCTCTAACCCGCTCGAATCTAATCATAATTAGCTCAATATCATTAATTTATGTTAAAGGAACTAACTTTACTGAAAAATTATAGTTTTCCTAAGTTGTTTCAGAAAAGGTTAAAAACCGACCTCGGGCCCGCTCGGTCCAAACTCAGGGTTCGGACCAAATTTTGTTTACGCGTTCACCCCTGAGCCTGAGTATGTAATTAGTTTCAAAATCGACCCCAATTCGAGGTAAAAATTCAATTTTTACAAAATTTTCTAATTCTACCCAAACCCCCAATTTCTACCATGAAAATCCTTGATTTTTGCTTGAAAAATGATGAAAAACGATGGGTAATTAAAAGAAAATAGTTAATGAACACTTACCTATGATTTTGGAAGAAAAAACCTTGAGAAAATCGCCATAGGTCTTCTACCATTGTGAAAAATAAGAAGAAAAAGACTGGAGTTCTAATTAATATGAACTCACTGCCTGAGACCGCTTCTGCAGAAAAGAGCTGGGCAGCTTGGGCCGCATCTGCGACTGCATTACCGCTTCTGCGGTCGCGTACCTGCGGACGCAGGGGAGCCCAGGCTTGGTCGCACTTGCGGCTCAAGGCTCGTAGGTACGGGCACACCAGCACAGCTATGACACCAGATTTTACAAGTTCAAAACATCCCGAAGCCTACCCGAAACTCACCCGAACCCTCGGGGCTCTAAACCAAACATGCACGCAAGTCTAAAAATATTACGCGGACTTGCTCGTGTGACTAACACAAAAATAACACCTAAAACGACGAATTTAACCTCAAAACTCATGATTTTTCTCATGAACACTTCAATTTCACTATTTCTCAACCGGACGTCCGAATCACATCAAATAAATTCCGATTCTCACCAAATTTCATAGGTAAGGCTTAAACATCATAATAAACCTGTATCGAGCTCCGGAATCAAAATACGGGCCCGATACCAACGGTTTCAAACATTAATTCATTACTTTATTTCATTAAAAATCCAGCAAAATAATTTTCTTTAAAAAATAATTTCTAAGGCTAGGAACCTCGGAATTCAATTCCAGGCATACGCCCAAGTTTCATATTTTACTGCGGACCTCCCGGATCGTCGGAACACAGATCTGGGTCCGTTTACTCAAAATGTTGAGCAAAATCAACTAAAACCAAATTTTAAATTCCAAAAATTACTATTTCTCATATTTTCACATAAAAGCTTTTCGGTTTCACGCGCGGACTGTGCACGCAAATCGAGGTAACTAAAATTAGTCTTTTTAAGGCTAATGAGCCTTGAATGGAGTCTCAATTCACAAAATGACCTCTTGGGTCATCACAATCTCCACCTCTAAAACAAACGTTCGTCCTCGAATGGACATAGAAGATTACCTGAATTGGCAAATAAGTGTGGATATCTACTTTGCATGTCCGACTCGGACTCCCAAGTAGCTGCCTCAACGGGCTGACCCTTCTACTGCACTCGAACTGAAGGATAACTCTTTGACCTCAACTGATGAACCTGCCGGTCTAAAATGGCTACCGGCTCCTCCTCATAAGTCAAATCTTGTCTAATCGGACAGAGCTAAAATCTAACACGCGGGACGGGTCACCGTGATATTTTCGGAGCATAGACACATGAAATACCGGATGAACTGAGGATAACCCTAGAGGAAACACGAGTCTATAAGCTACCTCCCTCACTCTATCAAGAATCTCAAATGGTCCGATATACCTAGGGTTCAACTTGCCCCTCTTCCCAAATCTCGTGACACCCTTCATGGGCAATACCCGAAGCAATACTCTCTCTCCAACCATGAATGCCATATCCCGAACCTTACGATCGGCGTAACTCTTTTGCCTAGACTGAGCTGCACAAAGTCGATCCTGTATAATCTTGACCTTATCTAAGACCTCTTGAACTAAGTCTGTACCCAATAACCGAGCCTCTCCAGGCTCAAACCACCCAACTGGCGATCTACATCGTCTACCATATAATGCCTCATGGGGAGCCATCTGAATGCTCGACTGATAACTATTATTGTAGGCAAACTCCGCTAACGGCAAGAATTGATCCCAAGAACCTCCAAATTCAATAACATAAGCGCGGAGCATATCTTCTAGAATCTGAATAGTACGCTCGGACTGCCCGTCTATCTGAGGATGAAATGTTGTGCTCAACTCAACTCGGGTACCCAACTCTCACTGAACTACCCTCCAAAAGTGCGAGGTAAACTGCGTACCTCGATCAGAAATGATAGACATGGGCACACCGTGAAGGCGAACAATCTCTCGAACATATATCTCTGCCAACCGCTCTGAAGTGTAAGTACTAGCCACTGGAATGAAATGTGCTGATTTAGTCAACATATCCACAATAACCCAAACGGCGTCGAACTTCCTCTGAGTCCGTGGAAGTCCAACAACGAAGTCCATAATGATACACTCTCACTTCTACTCAGGAATCTCTATCTGCTGAAGTAAACCATTGGGTCTCTGATGCTCATATTTCACCTGTTGGCAATTCAAACAACGAGCCACATAAGCAACAATATCCTTTTTCATCCTTCGCCACCAGTAGTTTTGTCGCAAGTCCTGGTACATCTTTGCAGCACCCGAGTAAATAGAATACTTAGAACTGTGGGCCTATTCAAGAATCAACTCGGAAGGCCATCAACATCAGACACACATATACGACTCTGCTTCCTCAAAATACTGTCATCTCCAACTGTAACCTTCTTGGCACTACCGTTCCGAACTATGTCCTTAAGGACCATCAAATGCGGGTCATCATCCTGCCGATCTCTTATACGCTCAAATAAGGAAGACCGAGCGACTGTACAAGCTAAAACATGGCTGGGCAAAATATCCAACCCCACAAACTGATTAGCCAACGTCTGAATATCTGAAGCTAACGGTCTCTCACCAACTAGAATACATGCAAGGCTACCCATTGGCCTTTCCTGGATGATACAATATAGTGACGTCGTAATATTTCAATAACTCTAGTCATCTCCTCTGCCTCAAATTAAGATCCTTTTGCTTGAACAAGTATTGGAGGCTACGATAATTCGTGTAAACCTCACATGGCACGCCATAAATATAGTGCCTCCATATTTTCAACGCATGAACAATGGCTGCCAACTCTAATTCATGGACAGGATAATTCTTCTCATGAATCTTTAACTGCCGAGACGCATATGCTATCACCCTACCCTCTTGCATCAATACCGCTCCCAACCCAACATGGGAAGCATCAAAATATACCGTGAAAGATCCTGAACCTGAGGGTAACACCAATACCAGTGCTGAAGTCAAGGCTGTCTTGAGCTTCTAGAAGCTCGCCTCACACTCATCCGACCATTTAAATGGGGCAGCCTTCTGAGTCAATCTCGTCATCGGGGCTACTATAGATGAGAACCCCTCCACAAAACGACGGTAGTATCCCGCCAAACCCAAGAAGCTCCTGATTTTCGTGGCTAAAGTGGGTCTAGGCCAGTTTTTGACTGCCTCTATCTTCTTAGAATCTACCTGAATACCCTCTGCTGATACGATGTGACCAAAGAAAGCTACTGAATCTAACCAGAATTCACACTTCGAAAATTTTGCATACAACTGATTATCATTCAAAGTCTGGAGTGCTATACGGAGGTGTTGCTTATGCTCCTCCCGACTGCGGGAGTATATAAGAATATCGTCAATGAACACAATTACGAAAGAATCCAGATAAGGCTTGAAAACTCGATTCATCAATTCCATAAAGGTTGTTGGGGCACTAGTCAAGCCAAAAGACATCACCAAAAATTCATAGTGCACATACCTTGTCTGAAAGGCTGTTTAGGAACATCGAACGCCCTAATATTCAACTAATGGTAGCCCTATCTCAAATCAATTTTTGAAAAAACTCTGGCACCCTGAAGCTGATCAAATAAATCATCAATTCTTGGCAATGGATACTTATTTTTGATAGTAACTTTATTCAACTACCGGGAATCTATACACATTCTCATTGATCCATCCTTCTTCTTTACGAATAAAATCGGTGCACCCTGGGCCGAGATACTAGGACTGACAAAACCCTTATCAAGCAGGTCTTGCAACTGTTCTTTCAATTCTGGTGGGGCCATCCGGTATGGAGGAATAGAAATGGGCTGAGTGCCCAGAGCAACATCAATACAAAAATCGATATCCCTATCGGGTGACATCCTCGACAGGTCTGCAGGAAACACTTTGAGAAATTCCCGAACTATAGGCACTGACTCTATCGAAGAAACCTCGGCATCAAAATCACGGATATGAGCCAAATAAGCCAAACATCCATTCTCAACCATGCGACGAGCCTTGGCATAAGAAATCACTCTGCTGGGAGAATGACCAAGGGTCCCTTTCCATTCTAACCGAGGCAATCAGGGCAAGGCTAAAGTAATTGTCTTGGCGTGGCAGTCCAAGATGGCATAATAAGGTGATGACCAATCCATGCCCAAAATGACATCAAAATCGACCATGTCAAGAAGCAACAGGTCTACACTAGTTTCAAGACCCTCAATAATGACTATGCAAGAATGATATACACGATCTACAACAATAGCACCCCCACCGGCGTAGACACATAAACAGGGACACTCAAAGAATCGCGGGGAACAACCAAATACGAGGCAAAATAGGATAATTCATAAGAATAAGTAGACACCAGATCAAACAAAACTGAAGCATCTTTATTGCAAACTGAAATGGTACCTATGATAACGGCATCAGATGACTCCGTCTCGGGTCTGGCTGGAAATGCATACAATCGGGCGGGGCCCCATCACCCTGAACCGTGTCTCTGGGACGACCTCTGACAGGTGGACCTCCACTTCTAGCAGGCTGGCCTCCACCTCTAGCACGCTGACCTCCACCTCTAACATTCTGACCTCTACCTCTAACTACCTGACCCCTACCCCTGGTTGGCTGGGCAGGTGGTGCTGCAGCTAGTGCCGGAACTATAGCACGAGAATTCTGGTACTGAGGCTGATTACCCAAAATTTTTGGACAAGACCTCCGAATGTGCTCATACTCACCACACTCATAACACCCATCCTGATACTGAGGCTGACCCTGACGAACCGGCTAACCACGATAATAACTCTAAAAAGGAGGTGCTCTGATAGGGGTTGACTGATCATAATAAGGCAAGTAAGAGCCACGACCACCTAAGGCACCATGGGATGTCTAAAGTGCTGAATTAAATGGCCTGGAAGAATGGCATCTACCCTGAGTATCTCTGCCTCCAGGCGAGGCACCGCTTAATCTACCCGAATGGCAAGGTCTCTTGTCTGACCCTTGGCCTCCCATCCCGAGAACCGTCTCAACTCTTGTGGCCTCATTGGCCGCATCTTGAAATGAAATATCAGTCCCTGTCTCCTTAGCCATATGCAACCTGATGGGTTGGGCAAGACCCTCAACAAACCCCCTCTCTCTCTATGGGCAATAAAAGAATAACATGCCGAGCCAAATCCACAAAACGATTCTTATACCGGGTAACTGTCATGCCCCCTACTGAAGACGCTCAAACTGACGAAGCTTCTCTTCTCTAGTAGTAATAGGCAAAAAATTTTCCAAAAAGAGGTGAGAAAACTAATCCCAAGTCAAAGCAGGTGACCCAGCTGGTCTAGTCAACAAATAATCCCTCCACCATTTCTTGGCAGAACCAGTCATCTGAAACGCGGTGAAGTCGACCCCATTGGTCTCCAAAATACCCATATTACGAAGAACCTTATGACAGTTGTCCAGATATTCCTGAGGATCCTCTAAAGTAGCACCACTAAAGTGAATAGGGAAAAGCTTGATGAACCTGTCCAATCTAAACAAAGCATCGGAAGTCATAGCTGCCCCTCAGTAATCGGGGCTGCAACAACTGGTTGAACTACCCTAACTGGGTTGGCTACTGGGGTCTGGATATGAGGAGTAGTCTGATCAGGAGTGTGGGTAATAGGATTTTGAACCCTTCCTCCAGCCTGAGATACGGTTGCTGCAACAGGGAGTGCGCCAGTCTGGGCTACACTCTCCATAAGGCCCAGTAATCGAACCAAAGTATCCTGAAGCATCGGGGTAGCAATTAACCCCTCTGGGACCTGAGTTGGTCCAGCTGGAACGGTCTGAACTGGAGCCCCCCCTGTCACACCTCCTTTTTCATACGCCCCCAAGGGGGTATGGGAGTTTTTCCAATTAAAGTGAC